>VVHJ01022732.1:21895-39837 GCA_015107715.1 Tylochromis polylepis
TTGCCTATAACTGCTAGAGCTCTACAGCTGACTTGTTGTCTTTACCACTTCCCAGGTTTTAGAAGAAAGGATGAAGCTAGAGTGCAAGTGCCACGGCGTCTCGGGATCCTGTACCACTAAAACATGTTGGACTACTCTTCCAAAATTCCGTGAGATTGGCTACGTACTCAAGGACAAGTACAATAAAGCTGTGCACGTGGAGGTAGTCCGGGCTAGCCGACTGCGCCAGCCCACCCACCTCAAGGTAAAGCAGACTCAGGGCTACCGCAAGCCCATGGAGACAGACCTCGTTTACATTGAGAGGTCGCCCAACTACTGTGAGGAGGATGCAGCCACAGGGAGCGTGGGAACCCAGGGACGCCTGTGCAATCGCACCTCACCACATACGGACGGCTGCGACCTTATGTGCTGCGGTCGGGGATACAATACACACCAGTACACAAAAGTGTGGCAGTGCAATTGTAAGTTCCAGTGGTGCTGCTTCGTCAAATGCAACACATGCAGTGAGAGGACGGAGGTGTTTACCTGCAAATAAGGACAGGAAGAACTCAGTGCCAGAAAAAGTGATGCGCCAAGGACTAGCTAAATGAGGAAGACATGGGAGAACGAACAGGAAGGTGTGTCTTCGAGATTTTGAAGCTAAGAAATGGAATTTACACTATCAGCTCTTCAAGGCATCGTTTTGCACAGCAGAATCTATCTAATTGCTTTTCAGAAAGTAAATTCTAAATATCAGTAGGTAATACCCCCAAAACTTTACTGTCACATTGAGATTGTGCTTATGTACTGATGTATCTGCAGTGAAGTTGGGACTACGTGTAAAGAACGAGACCCGTGATGGGAACTGTGCTTTGCACTCTGGGATTTGTAATTGTTCAATTGCAATATAACCAGACTTGCATGGAGAGGAACTCACAGTAACCTGAGAGTTGATCGAAATGACAGCCATTGTTAAGTCTTTGACGAGAAACTCTTTATGGGTTTTGTCATATTTTCACTAACGGGTGGGGGCATAAGTGAATCTTGACATGAATGATACCCCTAGCTTGGCTGGGGTTAATGGTGGAGGTCTGTAGAAATGAAGAACATTTTGTAAGTGTGGTGCATCAAGCTGCGCCAATATCTGAGTGGAGAACTCTGTTAAAACCCTCTGCTGCCAACTGGAATATGGTGGAGTATGTTAGTTTTCCAGTCACACTGGAACTGTCTGTTCTGAACACTGAAAATAAATTGTCTATTTATGTTATAGTATCTTAAAACAAAGCACTAACGGGTAGACATGTCTTTTTTTTTGTACTAAGTGTAAAGAAAAATACTTTTTAGAAACTCTGACTGGAAATGTGTGTCTATTAGAACATGACCCCCCTACAAAACCTAATCTTTTCTTTAAAAAAAAAAAAAAGAAGAGGAAAAGAAAAAAAACATAGCTACTGTTTGTGTTGACAACAGAAGAGATCTTTACAACATGTTTAGCGTGTTTCAGACACCTTGGCTCTATTATGTTGTAGTTCAGCTTGTTTGCAGTCCTTTTTCGCCCCCTGAACAGTAACAACTATTTTAATGGTTGTGCAGTTTCAAAGACAGTAGCATGAAAACACTGCAGAGATCCTTCCTAAATTCATTAAACATGAACATTAAAACTGTGCTGGATGTGGATGTGTTAAGTGCTGCACCTATATTTTCTATTTTAATATATGAGAACTAAATGACTCCCATTTTACTCAGTTTGATGGTTCATTGCTAAAATATCAACTGAAGTTTAACTTGCAGTTCATCTTCATTCTTTTTTTTTTTTTTTCAAATTATTGATCATTTTTTTCAAATTCAACCAAAGACTAACTTGGAACTGATGATTTGCTTTTGCTTATTCCCATTTTGGCTATAGGGGCATTTTACTTCTGGCTAAATAAGCTCTCCTCTGTAACAATAATAAAGAATATTTCCACTTTACTACAACTTGGATCTTACTTGAGGAATCATGATCACATTGTGCTCACTATGGTAGCTACTGAGAGATGATAACATGGTGACAGAAAATAGAAATTTGAGAACAATTGTAAAAAAAAAAAAAAAGAACATCCAGTGTTTAGCCTAAATAGTACTTTATTGTTAAGGGCACCCGAAGTATGGAAAAAAGTGTTGGCCACATTTCTTAACCTTTAATTCAGGTCTTTTCGGTCCCATTGCCACATGTGCATAAAGTCAAGCACTTACACGTATTGCTAGCTATTCAGCCTGCCTTTAAAAACATTTGTGAAAGAATGGGTCATCTCAGTGAAGCTCAATGAATTCAAGTGTATTACTGTAATGAGATGCCACTACTGCAAAAAGTCAGTTAGTGAAATTTCTTCCTTCCTAGACGGTTCATGATGAAACTGTTTTTTTTTTTTTTCAAAGAACCATAGCAACTCATCCACAAAGTATCAGACAACGTAAAGCACACAGCAGGGTTGCTGAATGCGGATGCGTACAGTGCATAAAAGCAAAAAACGCTCTGCGGACTCAATAATTGGAGAGCTCCTAACCTCCTCTGGCATTAACATCAGCACAAAAACAGTGCACCGGGAGCTTCATGGCATTGGTTTTCATGGCTGAGCAGCTCCTGTAGGTATAATGTAGAGATTTGCTGAGGGGGTTGCCCATATAGTGTATATCTTATAATATGTTGTTGCACAGAGTACACAGAAAGCTACTTGCTTCAGTTTGTTGAACATGAATTATTATTATTATTTTTTTGATGACAGATGTTTACAGCTGAAAGATGGGACAGTATTTATATTTCTTTCCAGATAAATTCAGCTAAGCTAATTTTTGAGATGTTTCAGCATTCTCATACCCAGCTTTATAAGTAAAATGTCACAAATGAAACCGATAGAAAGGTGTTGCTGTAAAGTACAAAGAGAATTTATACTGTGCGTGAAGGTGTTAGCACATCCAAACCCCTTTAAGACCATAAATATTTGCTTTCACAACCTGTATTCAGTTTTGGCAGAAGTGATAGCATTTCTTTAATTGATCGCTTTTAGAGATGTTGACATGTTTACATTTAGAAGATGTCAAGGTTGCTGTTTAGACCTGCTCTTTATGCTAAGCTAAGCTTTTACACCTCCCGGCTCTAGCCCCAGACTTGACTCATAGATAATGAACATAGTATCTGCCAGTCTTCTCTACCAGTTTAACCGTTGTGAAGAAAGTGAATCGGGATTATTGCACAAATTTCGAATTACTCCTTTAATACATGCAGTATGAAAAAGGGGAAAAAAAACAGTTCTATCCTAGCAGGTTATTTGAACCACTCTGTGCTTTTTTTGTTTGTTTGTCTATATTTAATCTACAACACCATATTCAAATCATGTGACGGTGAAAGAGTGTATAGGCCAGTTTATCTTCATTTACATATTAATTAATAGAGTTAAGATGTAGAATGACTTTTGCACAGTTATGATTACACACACAACAATGTAGCCTAGTCTTGCATTTTGCATGATAGTGTCATTTAAAATGTAGTATTAGCCTCTCCTTTTTTTAAAATAATTTCAGCAAAGGTGCAACTCAGATGGATTAAACAAAGCAATTATATTCATAACTGTGCACATTTACTCAGTTAAATAGCTTATTATAACATAAAGTTTCTAGCATGTATTCTTACACTGCCATGTTTTCATTTCTCCTGAAATAGTGCCTAAAATAACTCCAGCTAGAGCCATAAAAAAATAGACTCTGATGCAAATACATTTCCATACATAAAAAGCTGATGCGTCTTTGATTCAATGATGAATTGCATTATGAAATATAAAAGAAAGCTTACCCCTGAACCCTAAACACACATTCTTCACTTTATTGCTCACTGCCTGTTGGTACAAGAGTGTTCCTGCTCGGTGTTCAGTTGCCCGTATCGGCTGTTCCAACAAACATCCAAAGCTATTATTTTCATAAATTTTCTCCCTTCGAAGGAAAACACACACATTAAATTTGTTCATTGTGTGTGTGTGTATGCGTGTATGTGTGTCCAGGTTTGAAGCCAAATTTTATGTCGAAGTCTGTTATTCAAACATTCCAACCACGCTTAATATAGTAACTGGCAAGTGCATTAGGAAGCATAAATCATTAAAAATCAAAAATAAATAAATCAAGCACTCTGCTGACTTTGACATCATTTTGTACACGGCACATGTTCGTAATATGCTGTGGTCTGCTGTCTTGATTGTGGCACGCATGGAACAGAAGTCAATTATCTCTCTCCAGTATGGAAAGGAGCTTCTTGTCTGTGTCAAGCCGGGCAGTGATCGCAACACAGAAAGAGGAGGGGAAAAAAAGTCAAATCTGTACGACTAATATTTTCATTGTACACACAATTAGAGCTGTTTTTTTTGTTTAAGGCATTATTAATTGGAATTATTAGGGCCTTTACCTTATCCCTATTTTCTATTATGTTTCCAAGTGTGGATGATATTACTCTCAAAACCTGATGTGGCTGATAAGAAGAGTCGAACTGAGGATTTTAGCATGCAGAATGAAAGGATTGCTGTCTCAACCCTCAAGCCTCCTCATGCACTCTGTGTTGGCAGAAGCGTTTTGGAGTCACTAAATGGGTAGAGATCCCTCATGCAAATGACCTGATGTGAATTGGAAGTTACTCGGTGTGCCTCTTTGTTTTTGGACACACAAACAAGAGTGTAGTTCTTTTGTGAGGGTGTTTTTGAGATGGATGGGATGGCTTGATGAAAGGAGGTGCATGTGAAGCTGGAAACAGCAAGTGAAAAGGGTGGATATTTAAGAGAGGGGCTGACTGAGAATGCATAGGAGAAAGAGTGGGTACACTGTATAAGAAGGAGCAGCTGCTGGTGCGAATTGGCAACAAATGAGGGCAAAGCTAGTAACAAAAATGATATTTTGTGTATTGTATGTACAATTAAACCCAATTTTTAATTTATATTTATTATTATCGAAGAAAAAAAGAAAAAAAAAGAGCAATAAATCTTCAAATCATTCAAACATTTACATAATTCACAAATGACCTTTTCAGACTTTTGTCCACTTTCGTCTATTTCTATTTAATGGATGTGTGAATGAGAGCCATGCTACTTCCTCAATTAACTGGAGGCTCGTCCTCCTGTATGTGAAAAGCATTGTGGACGGGCAGCAGAGCAGAATTAAGATGTGTTTTGTTAGTTGTCTGAAGCCCAGGGGACCGGAACCATATAAGCTCCCCATATTATTCCCTGGATTGAGAAAAATAAATCCATTTGTTTCCGACAAACATTTTGTCATTAAAAATATGAGATAGAAAAACAGAGTCTGCTGTGTGTGCCTTCTTCTAAAGCTGCTATTGTTTGGGTGTCAGGATCATTAGTTCATTGGGATATATTCTGCAAGCTAATGCTTCTGGTCCATTTCACTTCTGGGAGCGATGTTCCCACTTTTCCAATTCATGGAAAATGAGTTATGAGGTAACATAACTGCTGGAATGGATGAGCCTTGCCTGTGTTAAGGCCAAGCATTTACCTTATGTAAATTTAACACATTATCATGCTGTTCAGAGTTCACTGCATGGCAAAATGTGTCAGGAACATAAGAGCTTTGTGAGCCTTGGGAAGCTTTTAATTTAGGCGAAGGAGTCACAAGACTGCCAGCTTCCATTCATGAAAACTGAAGAGAAGAGGGAAGATAGAAACATGAAAATAATAATAGTCCTATGGGGTCATTTACTTCCTTGTCCTTTGGATACTTCTATTAATTTGAACCAATACAATGACTCAACACAGTCCAATTCTCAAATCCTGTGATGCAAAGAGATTTTAGGGTGTCTAAGTAATTAAATGGATCTAAGCCAAAGGTGTACAAACCAGTTTTTAATTTAAATATGATAGGATAGTAAAGAAAATTGTTTTCCCCAGCTTTTGTTTCTGTTGTTGTGACATTAGAAGGGCATTCTGAAATTTCTTTGAAATATCACCAGTATAGGTAATGTGTAACTTTTGTAATGGACATTTAGATTAACAGCTTGGCCCTTCACAGATATGACATGTGATGATGTGTGAAGAGACAAGAAAGGGTGGCAAAAAAAGGAAAGAAAGAAAATGACCCAAATGAAGGGATGAAATTTAAGATCAAGGAGTGAAACATCTACTGAGCTGATTCTTGAGATTAGCCAGACACCAAGTGAGAAGGATTGTTGTCTTCCAGACACCGCACTTCAATTACAGACTTCTCCTAAGTAGAGGCAGGCGATGTTTAACAGCCCCGTGGATGACAGATTATTTTGGGTCATTCTTTTGAACCTTTTTGTTTGTTATTCTGGGATATAGTCTGGATTTTGGATGAAATCATGAAAGTGCTACTGTGCAGAGGGCATCTCTTCGCAGCCCGTGTGAACAGAACAGAAATGCAGCCAGTGCCATGATGATGCAGGTTTCAAATTAAATTTTCAACAAAGCAGAGGAGCACACAATACAGCATGAGGCCGCCCGCAGCACAGCCTGCTGTAATTAAGAACACATAGTCTTTCTTTGTCATGTGATCACTTGGAGTGGTGTTTTTCTGTGTTCCTATAACTTTGTTTTGACTGCTTGTCTTTGTGAAAGACCATCATTTGGAGGTTTCTCATCATCTGTTTGATATTAGTGGTGAGGAACACATGGCCATTCAAAGGCAAAACCCTGTGTGACATCATAAACCACAAGGCAAAGTGGGGATCATCAAGACCCCAGACTGAGGACTCTGAACACTACCTGACTGCCTTCATCCATCTTTAGCTATATTGTAAAAAAAAAAAATAAAAAAAAAAAAAAACCGGACCATCATTGGTCTCAGCTTCTGATGTGTGTTTGGGTTGTTTTTTTTTTTTTTGCTGAACTGTCTCTCATCCCTTCTGCAAAGACAATGGAGAACTTTGTGCATGACGACTGAAGGAAAAAGAAGAATAATGCCAAATCCCACAGATTTTTTACCTATATATAAAAACAAACCAAAAGGAACATTAAAAATGTCCAGTTAAAGAACTTCAAGTACCTTTAGAGTCACAGATATCAAAATGAGCTATATCTTTATAAGCAGACAAGACAGCCTGGGGAGTAATGACGCCCAATTTGGCATGCACACCTGTTTATGTTGGACTGGGGCACTAAGCAGTGCTTGTAAAATATGAGCAAGGTTAATACTTATGTGGTGACGCCCTCGGGCCTCACAGCTCCATTAAGGACAGCATCAGCAGTTTGAGATGATGGGATGGGTCTAACCCCAGGCACTACTGTATGTGTTCATGTGTGTGCGACGCTCATTCGACGGATTTAAAGAACACATTTATTTGTCGGGTACTTCGTGTTTCTGTCTGCATGTGTGTGTGTGTGAGAAGACCGACACATCTCTATGGGAAATGGGTTTCTACGTGGACACATTTGGTGAAGGGAATTCGAGGACAGCCCACACGTGCTTTTGTGCTGCTCAGTGTCCAGTGGTTGGCTAGGCCACGACTTCTCCTTGAGGTTATTTTTCTCCTCATGTTTTGTTTTTCGTGAAGTGAGGTCGGGGTTCTATAAGCAGACTCCACCTAGGGGAAAAACTACAGGCCACTTTAGGGAGATTATCTTAGCACTTCAACCCCCCCTCAGCATCTGTGAAGCAAAGCAGAGAGACAAGGTTCCTGAAAGAAGCGAATAATGAATTTCACAACGAAAACTGTAACTTGGTAATACATTTTCCAGGCCTTAAGCACATGCTATTTCCTAGGACAAAAACTGACTCATTATTTAGCAATTCTTTTTTTTTTTTTTTTATAAACCATGATTTATTTTTTATAAAATGGAATTTGGCATATCCCAGCATGCAAATAATAAACCGAACTGATTGAAATTACAACAAACTAGCTCAGTCCAAACCATAGAAAACCAGAAAGGCTTCAAGTGCTGGACTTCATGATCTGTTCTGATAAAACAACATCAATGCGCTATGCAGCTGAAACCACAGAAATTGACACTCCACAGCTGTGATTTGTAATTTTATTTTATGATTATTTTTTTTAGTTCTTTGTTAACTTACACAGCATCGAGCGTTCTCAGCAACTACACCAAACTCCACAGTTATTTCTGCACCTTGTGCCTGCTGTAAACTGTCACACTGCTGCATCTGCAACAAGTTTTTAGCTCTTTCCTCCACTAAACAGCAACACTTTTGAATCTGTTTCAGAGGATAATTCGGGAGTAGCCAACCCCACTAGACAGCCAGTGCCAGCGCGATTCAGTGCCAGTGTATCATCCTTCCCTGTCTAGCCTGTGGAAAGAGCAGTGGTGGTGGTGAGGTGGTTCCATGATGTGGGTCACATATATGGAAAATTCTGCTGAATCCATTGCTTTTCCATGGGGATGGAAGGTCACCGGAACAACACACAAACGGCTCCAGCTCAACATGTAGCTAAGCGTGCTGCATGAAACACTGGGCCCTGTTGTTCAAACAAATTATCTCGTGACATTATGACATTTAATGGCTTTCTCAGCTGTGTCAAACCCAGCGAGTAGCAGAGGATTAAGCATTTCTGGCAGACAACGAGGAGCAGCATGTAGAGAAACTTTGCTTAATGCGAGTGAACTTGTCCATCTCCTGCTCAGAGAGTTGATGGCTAACTCAGTCTGTCAGCAAAGCGCACCACAGAGAAAGTAACATTAGAGAAACTGGTTGCCCAGCACTTGTATATTTCTATCTCCATCTGTGTCATGGGCTGGAAGTGGGCTAGTGTACATGCCTTTGAATATGTAGGGCATTGGACACCAACTCCATGTGGTTTGGGAGAAGTTAAAGGCTGGTTGGGGCTTTAATCCAGCAGCCCTCCTCCCAGTTTTCCCCTCTTTTTCTTGTCTCTGTGGGTCTCAAACCCCCCCCCATCCCTACCTCACCCTCACCGCTGACTCCCCTTTACCACACAGACCCATAAGCACCCCAGGTCCCAAAGACCGTCATCTCCTCACCACCACCCCCATCGCTTCATCCACACCAACCGGGCCTTGCCTCAGCCATGGCCTCCTAATGGCTGATGGATGTGCCGAGGTCAGAGTGATGATCTAGACAAGTCCTCTGGTCCATCATTGAGTCTTTGATCAACATACTTAACCCTTTCTTCCTAAGAAGCCATCCCCCTACCCTCAGTGGATGAGAATGTGGGGAGATTGAGTTACACAGTGCTGGATAGTGGGCAGGCTGACATCCCTTTGGTAACACATGTCTTTGTTTAAGGCAAGGCTCTGGCACTGATAGTCTTCTTCTAAACCCCCGTGCTTCTATAATGCTCCACCAAAGCTACCAGGGAGAAAGTCTAAAACAGAGTTCATAAGAAAATGGGCAGATTTTTACTGAGTCAACCACACTGGTAAACCAGTCGACAGCAATTTTGATTTTCTTGGAAACCAGCTTGAATGAGAAGATTAACAGAAGATTAATAAAACGTTTATTTTGCCTGGCAATGCTATTCTAATATTCAAACTAACTTCTATCATCTGGAATGAACCTTTAGAGTTTCTTTATATTTTAAAAGGTTTTACAACTGCTGCGGATATCTCTGTTTGTTTGAATGCTCCTCAGTGTATTGGGAAAATACACTTTAAATGTGTTCCATAAGTCAGTTTTTGTGTAGCAGGTGTCAACTTGTTGAGCAGAACCACACAGCCATCAAAACAACAGTGTGTTTTCTTTCTTTTTTTTGTGATACCACAAAGTAATTGAATTTAACGAGGCTTCTTAGAAACCGAGCACAGATTTTGCTTAAAGCCAGAACTTGGTGATTATATGGTCATTATTTATAGATAATCTGAATGATATTTATTTTGATGCGAGTCTATGTATAATACTTGTTTTCTAATCCGTCTTCTGTGACACTTTAATATGGCTGTGAAGTGCCATATGCGTTATAAATCTAATTAGAGGATAAAGAAATGAGATGGCTCATTGAATTATCATTTCAGATCTTCTGCTTTGAGTTCTGCAAACACAACAAATCAAATTTATGTCTGTACATAATAATCCCACACATTTTGTTGAATGCTGCGAAAGATTAGGAAAATATTTATTGGACTTTGAATTCCCTCCTTGATGATTTTAATTAGCCTCTGACCACATACAGACTGAAACTGCGGTTTGAAAGAATAGTTGCTCAGTATGTTCATCTTAGGATCACCTTACCAGATTTCGGATATGTTCTATCAATTAGCAGACTTGGGCAGAAGGCAGAGGAAAAATTAATATGGTTCTAATTTTAAGTGTCATGGTTTCTGCATTTGGACCTGCATATCATCCTTCCAAAGAAAACTTCTACCCTGATATTTTTCTGTTTTATTGAGCTGAATTGCAGTAAAATGTGATCCACAAATACATAAACGCATTAGACCTCATTGGGAAGTGCTATTAGGTCTTGGAGCAGCAGTAAAATCCATTTTAAACTCCTGCCAGTTCTCTGGCCTGCAACCTGCAGTTACACCTCTCATCACTCGGACCATTAAAGAATATGGCCTGCTTTACATGCAGCTGAAGTGATGGGGTACACAGACACCGAACGTGCTCCTGTCCTGTCATGTCCAAAATGTCTGCTTGGCCTTCAGTGGACTTTTCCCATGCGCACAGGTTGTCGAGCCAACGGCAGCTGTCAGATGGTGGTTGTTGGCAGGGTGTGGTGCCTGACTAGTGGGTCTGACCAGACACTTGTGCTGCTGCACTGAGCCATTAGCAGAAAGTTGACCCCAAAGCCTTCCCTCAGACTACTGGTTGACGTACTGTGGTTGTCGGGGTCCACGATAGCATGGGTGAATCACAGCCTAGTGGATGACCCAAGCTTCCAGTGGTCACGTCAGGATTGGCTAATTCTGACAGAAGATATCTGGGCTTCTTTTACATGTGTGTTTGTCTTTTTAAAGTTTTTTTTTTAATTAATCTTTTATATACAGCCTGAGTAACTTCACAGCTAAACAAACAGTGATTTGTGACCCACAGTAATCCTGTACTTGAGCCATATCCCTTCTTTTCTCTTTCCTAAAATATACTACTCGAAGTTCCCTCCGTAAGATCTTCAGATTTGGCAAAAGAGTAGTGAACACATCTTAAACCAGAGTTGGCTTAAGTGGTGACTGTCACTATGGCAACGTCCTCATGTTTTCAGTTTGAAACTGACATCTCAGTAGGTCCTGTTGTGTCCTGATATGTGAGGTTAGAAGCTGTTCAACATGTATGAGGTGAGTTATTAGGAAGTTTGTTAATTATAGGGGGTGAATAAGGTATGCAGTAAATCTTGCAGATTAGAGGCTGGATGTAGCAAACTATCTGTAAACTTAAACACACGGTCACGGGGACTTTACAGGTCCCGTGATGGCAGAATTGGACAACCACAATGCCAAGACATGGCATGGAAGAATTACTTATCAAAGTCATGAAAGTGAAGCTGATGAATGCAGGTTTATGAAATACTAAAGGATCAGCCAAATGCAACGAAGGAGCCACTGCGCCTCATTCCATGCTTTCCATGTTGCATTGAAATCTTTCCACATATTATGTGACCTCAAATCGATGAATTTTTTATTAAAAAGTGCTGACATAGTGACAGAGGACTGAGGCTCAACACAAGGTTAACTCAAAGATGGTTAAATATGTGGGTTGTTTTGTTTTGTTTTGCAGCTATGATTTACATATCATGGAAATATTTTCAACAATATGGCAATACAGTAAAAAAAAACATAAGCACATAAAATGCTTGTATGTGTGTATTCGTTGAAGGATGGGAGCAGGGTATGGGTATTTTTTGGGGTCTGATTCTATGGCATATGAGGCACAAATGTTTCCTGGCTAGTGAGACTGTGCAGCCCACTCTCATGGCTCTTAGAAATTAATGTATTTCAGTTGGAGTTATGTTTTGTGCCAGCACCATGCATCCTCTCATGGGACATGAAAGGCAAAGTGGAAGAAAAGCTGACATTTACATTTCTGAATACCTTGAGTTATATGAAATAACTACATTCATATCAATGTCTCAAAAGGAAAGCCCTGTCATGGGAACAGATTTCCATCTAAAGTTCCAGTCACACAGACTGGTTGGTAACCTCCTGACAGCCACCCTTCCCCAGGGAAAAATCTGTACTCCAACATCAACCATCGAGCTAATGAAAATTTCAGTTGTATGTAGCACTTGCTGGATCTCCCAGGCATATGGGATTGCCAGTGGGTCGCCGACCGCTCTGTCAGCCTATGTGTTGCTTGTTGTAGGCTTTTAGGTTTAGGTTTGTTACGAGTTCTTCACAATGGTGCTGAACGAAAGCTTCCAAACTTAGGTAAATTAAGTGCGTAGGTAGATATAGTGCTAAGGTGCTATTAAAGTTTCAAAACATATTTTGGTCTTATTTCTGTAACTTTTTGAAATTAATTTATCCTTCCTAATCTTGCAATGTGAGTTGTCAGTAATCAGTTAATTTTCTTCTCTGTTAGTGTTGTTAATAATTATTCACAGATATTTAAGGTTAGTGACTTGTTCCATGCCCAGCATTTTCATGACTACCAGCTTGAATATGTAAAAAAAAAAGGTAAAAGGTTAGCGGCAAGCTGGATTGTCAAGACAATCAGATTGACCTTACTGTTAACTCAACATCTCTTAAGATAAAATGGGAGTAGACCATATTAAAACAAAGGCAAAATCTATAAAAAAGTACACAAACATATGAGTTGGTGTTGTCTTGGTGACTACATATTGATGAATCCGTGAGAGTGGTGGCCTTCTTTTCTAACTCAATTTTAGTGCCAATAATCTGATTACAGATTATACTGAATTTACAGTGAACCTGTACAGCAAACGCTGTGATAGAAAGTATTTTAACTGTTTGTTGTTTATTAAAGCAAAGGTTTTGTGAAGTGAACGCCTAATATCTGTTCAAGGTGTTGCTGTATTTAAAGACATTAAAGACATTTATCATTAAGTAGAGTCTTATTACTGAAATGATGAGCAAAACTCTAGGATTATTCTAAAATCAGAACTGTCACTTGAGCTGTTTTATATGCACAAATGTATACATAGTACAAACACAGAATATGAGCATAAAGTAACACAAGGTAATAAAGATATCTGTAACATCAAGCTAGTCATATTATAGATGATAAAAAATTATAATAATGGATGAGAGCAGAAAAAGGCTGGGCAAGAGAGAGTGAGTGAGAGTAGGGCAGAAGGAGACCGTTCTAAAGGGCTGGCACATTTATAAGCAGTGACCGTGAGAGACTCCTTTCTGCCCTATGGTTGGCTCTTTCACAGGTTCCTCCTCCCCAGCACTGAAAAGGACCCCACATGAATCCCCACTGCCCTGTCAGTCCACTTTCTTTTTCCATGAGTCCCCAACAGCTGTTACAGGGTGGCGCTGGGTCTTATTTGGATTCATTTACAGCCCCCTGCCTGAAGAGCTTGGTTTTGTCAGGGCTGTTGTGGTAGCTTGCTCACTCTTTGGTTTAAAATATGTTGCATGTCAGTTATTTGATGGTTTGGCTGTTGACAAGTGTTGGTTAAACTCATTTGGCTGCTCAGGAAAAGAAAAAAAAAAAAAGGCCTCCAATAAGACTGAACACTCGAATACATTTTTCAAATGTGACATATTTTTTCAGCTCTGCTGTTTCAACATTGCATGAATGGTTTCCTTTAACCATAATATAATGTTGCTGGCACAAAATGTTCAAAAGAAATATTTCCTAATTATGACTGGGGAACATAATCTGTGATCAGATATCAAATGAAACCAACGTGGCATGTTTTCGTGTGGAGAGCAAAACTCCACTCTACAATTTTGGCGAAGCAATGAGATGTCTGAGATGCTCACTGACACTTTGCTCTGACTCAAAAAGACTAAGAATCATCTGCCACAGCAGCTCTAACGTTTTCCTGGGCTTTCGATAAACAGGTGCACCACCGCGAATCTCGTGGAAAGGGTTTAGAACTAACCCTCCATCACTCCCAACCCACATAAAGACCTTTTGGATTGCACAGGAGGACAGTAGTAGATATATCACGTGGAAAAGTGATACGGCATACTACTATGGCTCTGTGCCAAAGGAGCTAGGAGAGCCATATGTGGTCAGAGTGGTGAGGGAAGGCCTCACAGGGTTGGCAGGCACGTGCGCTATACTGCACCAGATGCTGGTTTATGATCTAGGTTTATGTGTTAGGCATTTGCAGATTTGAGTGTCTACCTGCTTGCATTTTAACCATACTGAAACTTGTGTATCATTGTGTACTGTGTAACAGTGATGCTTTGGTATGTTTTGAGATCAGTGCAACTGTGATCTGTTTAAATTTATAATAAAAATATATCACAAGTTGAATCTGTCATCACAAAGAAAAACACTTATTAGCTAACAAAATGCTTTTGGACTGAATAAATATTACTAATGTGTTAGCTGGACTATTCATTTGAAGATTTTCCAGTTGCCATGCATTTCATATTTGGACATTCCTAAGGAATGCTTTTAGTGGTTGATATATAATTAGTTGCTGTATAAACCTGCTTTTATAGACATTTTTTGGACCCCTTTCCACAGGAAAAAAAAGTAAAAATAAAATAAATATTCAAAGAAACATTAATCTATAATTTGAATACCCAAACTCAATTGTTGGGGTGTTCACTTATACAGTGTCACTGACTAGTTAGGCCTTTTGGTTTATTCACTTCAGTTATTGAGATTCAGTAGGTTATATTGATTTTCAGTTTGAAGATATCAGTTCAGCTTAGTTTGCTCGACTGCAACCCAGATAAAGACAAGTAGAAGAGAATGGATGGATCATTGGACAGTTCAACAAATCACTCTTTCAAAGTTGACACATTAAATGTGGATTCATGAGTGGTCAATAACAAAGCTAGATGCTTCCATACAGGTGCACAGAACAATTTAGATTCAAAACGTCAATACACAATCTCACCGTGCCACCACAAAGCTAACATGGTGACAATAAATGACGTTGTTTAAAAGACCATTCATATTTTAACCATTAAAATATATAATGCGAAAATCAAAGTTGTGCCAGCGTAACCTGGCCATCTTGTGGCGATCCTACGAAAATGGCTGCCAAACACGATTCTTTGACGTTCTGGCAAAAGGGAAAGTTGTTTCCAAGAATTTTTGGATATTATCTCTTTGTTATTTACACAATACAGAGAATTGTACAGGCCAGGTCTGGTTGTTTGTTTTGGGTCCCCTTGCCCATTACCAGGGAAGGTACACTATAAATCATGACAAAGTTGTTCTTTGATTACGTTTATCATATGAAGAATAAAATCTATCTTGACTGGAGTGGTCCTTCTAGAAGGACAATGCTACTATCCACGGGGCACAAGGGGTCACTAAGTAGTTTTATGTGTGCAAAAGTGATGTGAATTGTGCTATGGCCTTCACAGTCGCCAGATCTCAACCCAGCTGAACATCTATGTGAGCTTTTTGATATTTTAGGTTAGACAGCACTTTTCACCACCCTTTTCAAAACACCAAATGAGGGAATGGACTATAGTCGATGCCTGATACAGCCAATGCCAAGGTACACTGAAACAGAAGGAATATGGTGGTTCGACCTCTTACAATACCGACCAACCCCTGAAGATATTTGTCCCTAGATGCGTTTGTGTCACAATTAAACCAGACAACAACAAATTATAGATCTCAGTAACAAGCATAATTCTTACAGCTGTGACTATGTAGACTTAGAGTCTACCAGGTTACTGAGGTCTTGAGAGTTTGAAAAGAAAGCAATTGGACTTTAGGTTTGGGAAAATGTTTCACCTCTCATTCAAGAGGTTTTTTGACTTCTAAAACAACTGATTGAGAGTCCCAGGTAATAAATGAAACTTAATTACTTTGAACTCTCTGCCCACGTAATCAAGGTGGAGACCGTGTGGAGATGAGAGAGTGTGGACCCAAGCGTAGACAAATAGATAAATAGACAGAGGGTGAAACTGAAAGCGAGCCTTTATTGGTGGCTGTACAAATATGCTACAAACAACTAATGAAGGGAGAGGTGAAAACACTAACAAAACCTAAAGCTAACAAGAGAACATGAAGAACATAGAAAATATTACAAAAACCTGAACACCGGGAACGAGGAGCCTGAGACACGAAACACAGAGGAGAAAAGGCAGGAGAAAACACAGACGATCTGACAAGAAACAGATGGAAGCACACACAATATATACACACAGAGGGAAATGAGGAAATGGCACACAGGCAGGGAACACAGCTGAGACTAATCAGACCAGACAAGACAGGGAGGAAGCAAAACAGAATACATTGACATAGACTGTCAAAGTAAAACAGGAAACATAACACAGGGACACGAACTTGACAAGGTGATACGGCTGATAGGGGAGACAGAGCAAACGTGGAACACAGAGATAGAAACCAAAAGACTAAGAACTCTAAATAACACTGAAACCAAAGACTAGAGTTTCTAAATAAGTCAAAAGTAAAGACTATTAATAATAAACAACACAAAACACTGGGTCACCGACCCAGGACCGTGACAGAGAGTCCCAGGTAATCTAGTTTAATTGGGACTCCTAGTTCTAAAACAACTGAAGGAAAGAATAAAACTATTCTACAAATTCAGGGTTAGGGTCCAGGGCTTCTCATCTAAGAGGCTTTGCCAGTTCTAAAACCACTGGCGAAAACTCTGGGTAATAAAATTGACTTGATTACCTTGGACTCTCTATCAGCTGTTTAAGAACTGAACCAGCCTCTGAGGCGAAACATCTTCACAAACCTAAAGAAGATCAGTTGCCTTCTCTTCAAGCACTCAAAAACACAATCACTATCATGGGGATAATGCATACATTAAGTAGTTTATGACAATTGAAAAAAATACCAAATGTGGAGTCATGGTCGTAGGATTTCCCTGCCTTAAGTGGCCATTGCAGTCATTAGTCCTGGGTCACAACAGCTATTCAAGTCAGCAATCACCATGGTCCAATTGTTAATGATTGTGTTCCCCATGCTGACACTAAGCGGTGAGTCAGGTCAAATGGACATTCAGAGGAATTCCATCTTGGACATTCCAGTGCTGCTGTTCCCTCAGGTTCACATCATGGAGGGTGCAAGGGAAAAAAACTGGAACAATGCGATCTGGAATCTGGGAGGGAGTTTGTCACTGCTTTTTCACAGCTCCTGAGATATGAGTTAAACATGCGGAATGTTAATCTGTCAATGTGTGGTCATGGTGCATTTTTGTAAGTGATTGTGATTTGAATCACGAGGCCCTGTGGCTGTGCCCGGGCCCTCTCTGCCTATCAGGAGCGATTAGAGGTAACTGTTTCTGACACCCTGATGGCCATGAGAGACATCCCTTGCCCGCCAACAAAGCCACATGTCACACACGGCCATCTTGTTTTCTCCCAACAGGCCTCTGGAATGTAGTTCATCCCCTTGGTGTCCTCAATAAGACCATTCTACAAATTCAGGGTGAGGGTCTATTGAATCTTAACCCTCCAGGCCAATGGATGCAAAGTAGCGCTCAGCATGTGAAACTATGTAGAACGAATGCATTTTAGCACCCTTTATCTGGCCTTCAATAGACTGTCTTCATTGACGTGGGCACTCTAAAGCCTGTCTCAGTAAACTTGTCTCCAAAATGAAAAGGTGAAACAGCAGGGAAGACATATGTGATCATCAGCTGAAGCTCTAGAAATCTGAACAATACAACTGGAAGCACAGGACTGTTTAAAGACAGACAAAAACATCGTACAAAACTGTTTGAATGAAATGTATCTGAGATCCCAAAGCCAGAGTGTACCAGTCATAACCTTCTCTGGTAGCTCATTTGAAGTAAGTGAAAAATGCACTTTTTAATCCCAGTATGCAGGGATAAATCCATGCCATGTTGGAAAAACATTTGCACCACAGCGCTGGTTTGTGGCTGGCTATTGTACGGGGAGTGGTATTTCACTTATGAAGTG
>VVHJ01022748.1:5694-17321 GCA_015107715.1 Tylochromis polylepis
AGGATGGATAGATAGATAGATAGATAGATAGATAGATAGATAGATAGATAGATAGATAGATAGATAGATAGATAGATAGATAGATAGATAGATAGATGTGTGAGTGTTTCCATGGTTCTACAAAAAAAACACTTTTTCCTACTATTTTAAAACATGAGCTCCATCCATCATCTTACATTGTGGAAATCTTCATTGATTTATCACTTGGCAGATTTATGACTCACGATCTTTTCAGGGCAATTCAATGGCTGTTGCCTAATTTAACCAGAATACCCCAACTTCTTCCGTCTACCAACATTTTCAGCATACGTCTGTTCTTTGTTTTTCAGGTTTTATCTGTCAGGGGGATAAAAAGACCACCTATTTATGAGCTCACGGAAGGAAAGAAATCCCATGGTACACTGCCATGTGCAAAATAAATGCGAACAGGCACAAGGGGGTACATCTTGTGGAAAGTACAACCTGAAAAAAGACTTGTAGGCTGATCAAAAAATGTGTTTCACTTGGCTAATCTCAAACGGTGACGTGGTTCTTCACAATGGAGCACTTGTGCTAAAGTTGGAGACAACCATATATGTACAAGTCAATGGCTTTTTGCTGTTTCACTAACTCAGCCTCTCCAGCGAGCACTAGCTGATGAACAGAGCTGCACTTTGTGCTAATTTTATTTTTTAATACATGATTAGAGCTAGTTGTCTCATCTCTCCTGATAATTCCTCATTTTTTCTGTGTAAGAAAAGTGAAAAGGTTCATTTCAGAAGTTAATCCCCCAACGCTCCTCCGAGGCTGGTGATGTTATGGTTTGTATGAAGCTGCTAGATGACACATCAGGACAGGAATGTGCTGAGAAAGATCCACATATATGCTACAAGCCAGAGAGGAGGGGTGCTGAGAAGACGAGCTGGTGGTGTATATGAGAGGGCAATTAGCAGAGATAAGAAACAAAGCTATTTCACAACCGCTGACTCTCACTGAGAAGTTCATTTTGGACAGGATGGGATGCACAGCAAGTTAACTTACAGTTACATGAGCAGTTCTCACTGGCTAATTCTTTTTACAAAACAATATGCTCATTATTAATATAAAACCCAACAATATACATACAGTTGGGGTAATAATTGTTTAATTGCCTGCTGAATATGTAAGTTTGCTCACATACAAAGAAATAAACAGTCTCTAATTTTTATGGTAGTTTCATTTTTTTTTAATGGAGAGAAATGGAATATCAACCAAAAATACATGGGGGAAAAAAACAAATTACATAGAAGTTATAAATAGATTTGCATGTCATGGAGTGAAATAAATATTTAAACCGCAGGCAACATGTGACTTAGTACTTGGTAGAGAAACCCTTGTTGGCACGCACAGCAGTAAGACATTTTTTGTAGTTGGTCACCAGGTTTGCACACATCTGAGGAGGGATTCTAGCCCACTCCTCTTTACAGAAACTCTCTACATCCTTTAGGTTTCTTGGCTGCTGCTTGGCAACTCAACGCTTCAGCTCCCTCCACAGATTTTCTATCGGACTAAAGTCTTGAGACTGGCTAGGCCACTCCATGACCTTAATGTGCTTTTTTAGCCACTCCTTTCTAGCATTGACAGTATGCTTTAGGTCGCTGTCATGCTGGAAGACCCATCCACAGCCCATCTTCAGTGTTCTGACTGAGGGAAGGAGGTTCTTATCCAAGATCTCATGGTACATGGCTCTGTCAATTGGCCCCAGAGTGCAGTGACCTCATCCTGTACCTTTAGCATAAAAATAGCCCCAAACCATAATGTTTCGACATTCGTGGTTGACTGTGAGACTGGTGTTCTTTGGATCATACCCAGCATTTCTCTTCCTCCAAACACGACGGGTCAAGTTGATGCCAAAGAGCTCGATTTTGGTTTCATCTTACCACAGAACTTTCTCCCAAGCTTTCTCTGAATCACTTAGATGTTCGTTAACAAACTTCCTCGTAACTTATGATGAAGTAACCAGTAAGTTTTAAATCTGTGAATACATTGCCACAGTCTTGTAGATCCCTAGCTGCTCCACCCTGGGTCGGGTTTTGGCTTTCTACAGGAATCTCTCCAGAAGTTGGCCCAGGAGGAGCCGAGACAGAACTCATTTTTCAAAATCTCAGACGGTCAACAAGAAAAACGAAAGGACTGCCTCCACAGAGATTTAGACACTCAAATTTATAGACTTGGCTCTATAGTTGGGTTGCTGAGGCCAGAGTGATTACCAGCCTTCTACTTACAGGGTGGTGGGTCTTGGAGGACAACTGCTGATCCCTGTTAAAGTGGTCGACATGTAAAGCGTAACTGACTTATAGCTGGCTCTGGCCTTGGACTGTGTGTTTTATCCTTTTGCAAGTGGGACACTGGACTGTTCTATTCCTTCATTTTTTTTTTATTGTACTAATATATATTATGTTTTACAATTTTATTGGTTGTCATCTTTTGCCCATGGCTGAGATGGTTGGTCAGACCTAAAATCTGATTGAGTGTGTTACAGAGGGACCTTGTGGGCACTGCAAGATTTTAATCTGTAACGGTGAAGTGTGTTACCAATGGTGTTCTTGGTGACTGTAGTCCCAACTGCCTTCAGATCATTAACAAGCTCCTCTCTTGTAGTTTTGGGCTAATCTGCTACCTTTCTCATGATCATCCTCCCCCCATGAGGCATCTAACTACAGACCGAAGGCGACTGATGGTCATTATATATTTCTTCCGTTTATGAATAATCACAATTGCTGATGGTTTTGTTGCCCATGCAGCCTTGTGCAGCTCTAAAATCTTGTCCCTGACATCCTTTAACAGCTCTTTGGTCTTGTCCATGGTGGTACAGTTTGGAACCGAAGAAACTAATTCTGTAGACAGCTGTGCTTTACACACATAGTGAGTTCAGCTCAGGAGTATCTGTGATTGATTGGCTGTGTGCCCATGTGGGATACAGATTACAATCTAGGAGAGCCAGAATTCTGGCTGAATTGTAGTCAAATGCTTATTTCATTCAGTGACATGCAGATCAATTTATAACTGTAATAAAATGTGCTTTTTTTGTTTTATTTATTTATTTATTTTAATTGTTGATATTCTGTCTCCATTAATATTAAACTACCATAAAAATGACAGAATGATTATTTCTTTATTGGTGAGCAAAGTTGCAAATTCAGCACATGGTCTAATAATTATTTCCCCCATTGTGTAGCTATTATTTGACAGATATATGAAAAAAGTTTAAAATGCAGATCAGCCTAAATGGCATAAAAAGCGGGCATGCAAAAACATTCATTACAGTAAGAAGTGACCGTGCTGTTTGGTTTGGTTTGGTCTTAAAAGTTGGACTTCGCTGTGTTTACAAGGATCAAAGCTTGCCAAACCTCGAAAGCAATCAAAAGTATGTGCTATAAAACTCATCCTGCTTCACCCATGAATGCCTGTTCAAACAAAAAACATCCACAACATACAGTGATGAAATCCACATTTACGCACTTGGTAAGAAGTATATAAACTCCATGGACATAAACTCACTAAAGGCAGAGTACCACCCCTTCTTCCGCTACAGTAGGTTTGTTTGCTTTGAGACTCGTGCCCCCTGGTGGTTGGATCATGGAGGTGGCTTCAGTAAAGTGAGTCATTTATTTGTTGGTACTGTGAAAACGTCTACATTATGAAGCTTGGTTTACAGGAAGAGCATAGTAAAAGATATTAAACAGAAAAATTATAGTGTGAATTACTT
This sequence comes from Tylochromis polylepis, assembly GCA_015107715.1. NCBI lineage: Eukaryota > Metazoa > Chordata > Actinopteri > Cichliformes > Cichlidae > Tylochromis > Tylochromis polylepis. Next base: position 9,422 of record VVHJ01022748.1, read on the forward strand.
TCTTTAAAACTGAGAAATAGGGCATGGACTTTGGTAGAGAATAAACTCGCACATTTCCTCAAATACGTTTTGAAACACAATAAATAAATTCATAAAACTGACATTGAAACAGATATTTTTAAAATCAGTTATATTGCTGAACTCTGAAATGAACCTAAGCTAATTTGTCTCCTTGTGCACAGGGGCATGTAGGTGACACTCCAGAGCATCAGCTCAAACTCCTAGCTCGGGCTCATTTTATGGCTTCCTGTGAAATGTCTTTGTGCCAGAAATGAAAATGACATCTCACAGAGAAAATGTCTCTTAGGCGACACAATTCAATAATCTCTGTTGTGTGAGCTTTCTTGTCCGCCAATGATCCATAGGACCCATTAACCTAGGAGATAAATTTGTTTGTATAATTCTACTGACAACATCTGGTGTGACCACCTTTATTCTTCAGTATAGCCTGAACTCTCTTACGCAGCTTTCTTATCGTTCCTTTAAGTATTCTTCAGGAATAGTTCAGTTCCAGGTTTCTTGAAGGACATTCAAAGCTCTTCTTTGGATGCTGGCTTCCTCTTGTTCAAGATGATCCACACTGTTTCAGTAATGTTGAGGTCCGGGCTCTGTGGAGAGGACATGACTTTCAGGTACTGCTCATCTGCTGTAGATAGTTTTTTTAGGTCACAGGGCACACTAAGGACACACTACACACAATGTTAAGATATGCCAGGTTTTCAGATAATAGCTCTTTGGGAATTACCTCAGTGGTGCAAAGATACCATTTTATGCCTTTCAAAATGTGTTATCTTTGACATTTTTTCATAGAATCAAGTAAATAAGTGAGAACAAATGATGTGATTTTTTTGACAGGCTGCTGGTGACAAAGTGCCTAAAGATTTAAAATGGACTCTTTGCTAAGTTCATCCCTTCAGTTAAGTACCTTTTTTATACTTGAATGATTCATAGGTCAGTGTTGAGTGGCTTAACATACAAAAAAATGCTCTGAAAATAGTCAGCTGCAAGGAATGGACTAAAAGTAAAAAAGCAGCTAACGTCCAAAGAAAAACTTTGAAAAACCTTCAGAAAGCCTGGAGAACTACTGCTCAAGACCACTTTTTAAATAAAAGTCTGGCTCCTGGGAAGCAAAAATAAAGAAGTCAGGAATGGCTCACAACTTTTACACAGTACTGTATATACAAATATAAACAAACTCCCTTCTTTGGTATCTTTGAGCATCTTGGATGAGTCAGTGAAAGAATGCTAAGAAAAAAAAAAGAGGAAGGGCGGATGCAAAAATTTGAGTCACTAAGAGTGTACCACACTCACATGCATGTCAGCATTGTTTCTTGTATGTGTGACATGACCACAGATACAATATGTATAATAACAAATATGCATATGCATCTACGCACATGTATATTTTGGATTTTGTATACATCTGGGAGCATACAGTTTACGCTGGAAAGAAAGGAAACCGAAGAGAAAGAAGGAGGGAAGTAAAACTCATTCAAGGCCGCAGCAGGCTGAGCATGGCAGTAATCTGACAGCTGGCCAAGATTTGTAAAAGAACAGAAACTTCTGCAGTGGATTCCAGACTCCTGCTGTGTGTTACTATGACTCACAGTCTCCATTCTCTCCAGTATCCCTTTATTTTCCTTTTATTATCTTTGGTTTAAAAAGAAATCTTAATGGTGTGAGCTGGGATTTAAAGAAAAGAGTCTTGCTTGAATCAGGGATGTTTTCTGCAATTTAGATATTAAACTGTCTTATATAAAGCTGTAGCTCAAGTTTATTTCTCTGTTTGTCACTGCGAGGTTTGGGACTTACTGGGCTGGGGAAAAGGTTGCCAACACACATTCAAACAAACGAGACAGAGGCCATGCAGTCATGAGGTATGAGTCATGCTGATTTAATTCATCGTTCCTCTAATCTGCCTCTGCTGCTGTGCATTCTTTGCTTTTTCTTTGCAATTTTGCCACTCCACAGTACGAGCCCTTCTCTTCTCACTGAGTGTTACTAAATGAAATTAGTAAAGAAATACACAGTAATAGGGTGGGAATGAGACACGGTGAAAGCTGATGGAGCTTGGAGGCGAGGGGAAGAACAGAAAAGAAAAGAATGAGGTTGTAGGGGAGCGCAGGAGGTTGTTTCAGTCTTTGGAATTTCCCCCTATGGGTGCTTCATTATCCAGTTCTCCAAGGGCTCAGTGAGGAAAACCTCTCTGGCCACAACTTTAGGTTCACTTAAACCCTTCCAAGGTCATGCTGGAGCACTAAATACTGCAACTGGATTTAGGAAAATTAAAGGTTTTTGTGTTTGAGAGTATATCACAGGGTTTTACTCCAGTGTATATACCTCCTCTATATGTGTATGTTCCACTTCAGTTATTCACCTTTATCATGCTGCAAACACGGTTTTAGGACAGCTACAAGGAGCAGTGTAGTATTCTATTTTTCTTTCTTTGAGGCTCTCAAAGGATGAGAGAAAAACTGCAATGTCCAGAGGCACAAAATAAGATAAGACTTCAAAGATAATTGTTCAGAATTCTCAATAGAAATTGATTTGTGCAGATAATTGCCTATACTGTGACAGGTGAATGAGGACAGCTTTTATTTCCTTTTGATTGTATTCTGACTCGGGTATCAACTAACCTTTGTTTTTCATCTTTTGCAGAGCCTTTAGATCCAGCTGAAACTTGGGTGTCACAGGTATTCCTAGCACCATGTCAGGTTTCTTTGTTCATTATTGTTCATCCTACTCAGTGTGCTGGAATTTGATCACAGTTGTGGCTGAGTCTGTTAGTAAGTCAGATGGCATCACTTCTGGTATTTTTTGTAATTCTGCTTAATCTGATCAAGACATTTCTTTAATGCCCTGTTTTAGCTGTAGCTGTTGTGTACTGTATTCAGTTCAGTCGAGGAAGGCTGGCACAGTCTGTTTATTTTGGGCCTGGCTGACCACAGACTTGCAACTATGCAGCAAGTACTAGGCATTATTCCTTTCTTGGGCAAACCAAAAGTATTTTGTTGCATACTCACCATGTCTTACCCTTTAATATTTGCTTTTAATTCTTGCTATATAATAATCCTAATCTCTTCTCAGAAACATATGCTTGTCCGTTGCTGCTTTCTGTTATTTGTTGTGTGCGTTGGTTTATGTGGTCTCTGTAGTTCCGTTATCCGCTCAGAAGGCTATTACACGTTTACACCACAAAATATGTTTAACACATCTCCTTGGAGACAGAAAAAACATTGTAGGTTAAAAAGGAAGCATGTGAGTGAGTGAGTGAGTGAGTGAGAAGGAACAGGAAACAAAGACTGGGGTGATGTTGAAGTGGGCAGGGTCTGAGAGACCAGCTTTCATTGGGGGAGAGAGGCAGGAGTATAAGTTCCCTACTTCCCACTGCCGGCGTCACTTTCTAGAGCAGCCAGCAGTGAGTCTCCACATCTCATTTTTCACTTCATCCTCTGCCGTGCCTAAACTTCTCCAACATGACCACAAGATCTACACGGATGTCTTTCACCCGCTCTGCCCCAGCGTACCGTGCTGCCAGCATTTATGCTGGTGCTGGTGGACGGGATGTTCGCATCTCCTCTGCTTCTGCATCTTCCCTGCGATCTGGTATTCCACTTACATCTTCAACCTCCTTTAAGCTGAGCAGTGGATTGGGTGGAGGCATGGGCGCCGGTTACGGTGGTGCCAGTGCGTCCGTGACAGCCAGCGGTGGCTCCGGTACTTCGATCCTGGGCAATGAGAAGGGAGCCATGCAGAACCTGAACGATCGCCTGGCCAATTACCTGGAGACAGTGAGGACCCTGGAAAAGGCCAACAAGGAACTGGAGCTGAAGATCATGGAGGCCCTGGAGAAAGGAGGGCCTGACATGAGAGACTACAGCAAGTATGAGCCCATCATAAACGACTTACGCAGACAGGTAAGAACTGAGAACAAATGAAAATGTTATAAAAGCAAAAAGGTGTTTTATAAGACACAATGAGAAAGATGCTTTAGAAATACTTTAGCTGGGCTAAAATTTGAGAATCAATGAGTGCATGTGACAGCACTCAACACTGCACGTTTCCAGCAAGTTTTAACATAATGTGTATTTAGAGATCACCTGTGATTGAAAATGAAGCTGGAGAATGCTTATACTGAGACCAGCAGTGTTTCCTTTCTAAGTTATCAAATTTCTTTAAAGGGAACGACGGGTGTGGCAGCTAAACTGTAGCCCGTCCCCTCCCCCACAAAACTCTCGACTGGCCCCAACTTCCTCTGATGAATCACCAACACAAGGGTATCATCACGAGAGACGGACTGAGAAGCTCTCAGAAAACCAGCAGACAAAAGCATTTCCAAATGGTTCTGCTTGTTAGATGTGGATTCTACAAGCATGCATAGTGTAGGAGGCCCTCAATGGGAAACAGATGTGTGGCACTCGCACACACAAAGCGATCTCATAGTGCCAGAGTATGCACACACACACAGATAGATGCGCGTCAGTGCAGTGGTTGTATAACAATCAGCAGAGTCAAATGTCACATTCTTCTTCAGAGTCTCGCTTTTCTGCATCACATAATGACACATTTATGGTGGGGTTTTTTTTTAACTTTTTTTTACCACACTAAAGTATTTCCCCTTCCCCTCTGTGACAGGAAACAAGAAGAAATCATAGACTGCCACACTCACGATAAAGAATTTTCCCCTCTGTGCACACATAGATGCGATCAGTAACACATACAGAGAGAATGATGGACGGAGACATGTGCAGCTGGATGGACGGAAGAGAAAGTTTCTCTTTATGATTTATTGAGACAGGAAACACGTTGCTCTGGCAACGCTAAAACAAACCAGATTCTGTTTTAGCACAGGAACATCCTCTCTTCCTGTTCTTCAGTTTGTGGTTCTTTTATGACTGAAGGTTACTATGGATTCAATCATGCTGCGGTCCGTTTTTGCAGTTTGACTTTCGAGTATCGGTAGTTACATAAGGCAAGTCGGGCCTACAAAGAATGCTGTGTCAAAGCACATAATTATTAGAACAGGCTACTAAATTGTGCACTGGTTAAGCAGCTCTGTTCTTTCTAAACAGCAGAATCAAGTAAAATGAAAAGAATAAAATAATAATCTTTTAAATATTGTTTTATTTTTCTGTCCAGATCTTCGATAAGATAACGGAGAACGCTCGTTTAGTGCTTCAGATTGACAATGCCCGGCTCGCTGCCGACGACTTCAAAGTCAAGTATGTGATCTTCTCGTCTTTGCATGTGAAGTCATTCTTATACTCTGTGATTGTGTCTCTCATACACTGTGTGTCTGCTCATTCCCACAGATCTGAGAATGAGATGGCGATCCGTCTGTCCGTGGAAGCTGACATTGCCGGGCTGAAGAAAGTCCTCGACGAAACAAACATGAGTAGGATCAACATCGAGAACGAGATTGAAGCCGTGAAGGAGGAGCTTCTGTTCCTGAAGAAGAACCATGAGAATGTGAGCTTGCAGTTCATCGAGATCGATGATAACATACAGAGTCGCACTTTTTGTTGTTTTCTTCATTTCTATTCTCATTCTGCTGATCCAACAGGAAGTGATGGAGCTGAGGAGTCAGATCTCGCAGTCAGGTGTGCAAGTGGATGTAGACGCTCCCAAAGGTCAGGACCTATCCCAGATCATGGAGGACATGAGAGCCAACTACGAGAAGATTGCAGTGAAAAACGCAGAGGACCTCAAACGGTGGCATGAAAATCAGGTACAGCAGACATCAATATGTTTGATCTTGAAAAAACACGCTGAGCCATTGTGTTTCTGACCGTCTTCCTTTCATGTTCCTGGCAGATTGCAGATGTGCAGGTGCAGGTATCACAGAACACAGAAGCTCTCCAGGGGGCCCAAATGGAAAAGAGCGACTTATCACGACAGATACAGACTCTGGAAATTGAACTTGCGTCTCAACAGAGCTTAGTAAGCATTCTACTGATTTTACTGAGTTTCATTTTATTCATGAACATGAAATTATCAAATTGTTTCATAGTTTATGACCCTATTCTATAATGCATTCTTTATATCTTTTTACTACAAAATTGGCACAGTTGAATACTAGAATTTTTACAGCTTTTATTTCTCCTTTTATTAGAAAGCCTCTTTAGAAGACACCCTGCGCAACACAGAGCTACGTAACAACATGGAAATGGACAAGTATAACAACATCATTATCCGGCTAGAGGAGGAGCTTGGCAGCTTACGCGCGAACATACAGCAGCAGACCCAAGAGTACGAGGCGCTGCTCAACATGAAGATGAAACTTGAGGGCGAGATCAGCACTTACAAGACTCTGCTGGATGGTGGAGACTTCAAGTAAGAGCTATAAAGATGTGGTGGAAGAAAAAAATGCAGGTCAAGGCAAGATGATGGTGATGGTGGAGGTGAATATGAAAATCAATTGATAGCATGAGTTGCATGGCCAAGAATAACTACAGCATTATGCAAGGTAATCCCAGAAAGTTGATTCTTTTTATCTGGATGTGGCGCTTTCTGAAAATGCTACATCCAGATAAACAGAATCAACTTTCTGAGATTACATAACCTGAATGATTGAGCATGCATCAAGACATTATGTGAGGCAGAAATCTCAGCTGGCAATTGTCTCATGGTCAGTTCAATGTGAATAATTTGGAAGTCAAAATGTTTCATTTGTGTTTTGCACAGGCTCCAGGATGCACTGGACGAGCTGGAGGCCGCAAACTAATTTGGAACAAAGGATTGGGAGTCACTGCAACAATGGCAGCAAAGCTGCCCACACCCATCAGTTATGAGGGGGTGGGTGGAGGAGTTTTGACATTTTTTGCACTATAACTACATGTCACGTGAATCCTGATTTAAGCAGTTTTTAATAAAGGCATTATTCCACCACAATGAAACATGGACCACTGCCTGATCTGACCGCAAAATAAAAGCAAATAAAACCACTTCTTAAACCTGAATTCAAAGCTTTTGTCTGGCTCTCACTTTTAGTATTGATAGATAATAAAGTTTATGTTTTGTAGGTAAAGGCCCTTGCTGAATTAAAAATAATAAAAATAATAATAAAATAACCGATCATTTCTGTTGGTGAAAACAACAATATATGAAAATGACCACAAATTTGCCTGATATATAGCCATCTTATTCAGGGAAATTATTATCTGTGTTATCATTTGCTGCAGCTCAAGATATTATGTTGAAATAAAAGCCATAATCCATCCATTCTTTTCCGCTTATCCCATTCAGAGTAAAAGCCATAATTTGAAACCTAAATCTTAAAGATGCAATACATGATAAGTGGCCACTAGGGGGGAGAAGTACTCCAAAATAAGCCACCCAGGTGGCTGCATAAGAATTTGCCTGACCACTTATATGCACCAAGGAGTGACTATAACCTTGGATAATATAATCATAAAACCAGTATAAATCCCTTTTAAACCCAACCCGTCGCCGGCGACAGGTTTTGGTGACGTCGATTTAAATTACCGTAACTTTTGAACCGTTCGCGCAATTGAAATAGTTCCAACGGTTTCTGAAAGCAGAGACTCTGCGCTTTCCAGTGATATTAGGGTCATTACGGTACTCCCAGGCATGGGGTGATAACAGTAAACAACGTTTTGGTGAGCGAAAACAGCGTGTGCGTTTTGTTACCGGGCGTTTTGTTGCTTTGTTTTTGCGGCTGTGTGCTGTGTTTTTTGCCGTGATTTGCCTTTTCTTTTTTACTGTGTTTTTAGAGTGGGTTTTTTTCCTTTTTCTTTTGTGGCGAATTGATTCATGTTGAAGACGTAAACGCGGATCTGCGCCATTCGCGGCAAAGGCGAGGCCGGCGCCATGTACGGGGCGTGGCCGCGGAGCTAGTGGTGACGCCTCTCGCAGCCGGTCACCACATCGTCCAGTGGCT
>VVHJ01022756.1:4774-17013 GCA_015107715.1 Tylochromis polylepis
ACATGCTCAATAGTAATAACAAGAGTGTTTACTAAAATATGACACACTTAATGTAGGATATAGACAATATAAAAACAAGCGCAAGATCTACAGAAACATATTCAACAACCTCTGAGTTTGCTTTCGAGCGCTGGGCCTGCAACAAACCCAGACTTAAAGAAAGTTTCCTTCAATTTAAAGTAATGCAAAAAACCCTCTCAAAGTACATTTAATAATATTCTAATAGACAACTGGATCACAAACTTTGTTCTGGTTTTACAAATCTAACTCTTAACTACCAGAATGAAAACTGCTGCTTGTAAAAAGCAACATCCAGTTTCTGGAACAGTACTGAAAACAGTGCAAGGTTTTCAAACTTTTTGCAAAGCAAAAAGTCCCAGTTTCAGTCCCAGTATGATACGACTTATTGTTTTCGAACATATGCTTTATGGGTTTTTAAGTATTTAATCGTTTGTTGGGGGGAAAAAAAATATCCCCAGAAGTTCTCCCATTCAAATGGATAGGAGGGCTAGAATGTACCAATTAGCCAACAGCTTGGAAGAAGCAGACAAATTCTTAAAATGTGCTTTAACCTGCTGTAAATTTCATCAATTTATCACCAAATTGAAGTGAACTCTGTTTTCTTTCAAATTATATCTTCTTTATACCCAGTGGAATTACAGTATTTTTATCTGTAGGCATCTGAGTAAGAGGATTGCCATCTACTTGCCCCATAAAGATCAATCATAATTTTTCCTTTTCCGTCTCACTCCTCTGAGCACATTTTTAACACTAGGAATAAAAAAATAAAGTACAACCTCTTCCGAGGAGATTGCGGTCTTATTTTTACCCTAGTGTGACTGAACCACAACATGAGGGCACAGGTGTGTGTTTTGGCTTTTAAAATAAAAGCCCTTGGATTATTACTGGAAAAGCATTATGCTTTAAAATCTGCTAAATTTTCAATATAAAAGCAGTCACTGGTCAACAAGCATTTTGCGACTGGGATTTTCTCATGTTTACCTCAACAAATTGCACTTGCTGAAAAACATGTTGATTTCAGACATCTTTTTTTTTTTTTTTTTAAGTTAGTGTTTCAAGTGTTGGACAGCTAAAATGAATGGACAGAAACGGCGATGCATTTCAGCATTTAAGAACTAACGCTAGTCTCCAGAAAAGTGAAGTCAAAATTAAAGAAGGTGTTTTTGTTGGTCCTGAAATCCGTGAACTGATGCTTGACAACGAGTTCCAAAGGAAACTGAAGCCAACTGAAGGAGCACAATGGAAATCATTCACACAGGTTATCCAGAGGAAATCAGAAAGCAGAGAATTATGCTGAGGTTGTGGAAACATGCTGAAAGTACATCAGCTAAAGCAGGGGTCTCCAACTCCAGGCCTCGAGAGCCGGTGTCCTGCAGGTTTTAGATGTGTCCTCGATCCAACACAGCTGATTTAAATGGCTAAACAACCTCCTCATCATGTCTTGAAGTTCTCCAGAGGCCTGGTAATGAACTAATCATTTGATTCAGGTGTGCTGACCCAGGGTGATATCTAAAACCTGCAGGACACCGGCCCTTGAGCCCTGGAGTTGGAGACCCCTGAGCTAAAGAACGTCACTGAAGATGCACTTTTCACATTCTCATCTCGACTTCTTTCCTACCAAATCTGGGAGATGTCAGCGATGAAAACAGGGAAAGATTTTATCAAGATATAAATAAAGTGATGGAAAACCAATATCAAGGGAAATTTAATCAAAGCACCATGTGTGACCGCTGTCGTTTCTTACAAAAAGAGATGGATGTGCAGTAAAAGCGCAAAAGCAAGTGCCTCAAACATTTTTGAGCACGCTGGTCTTGTTTTATTTTGAGCTGCCAGAACTACGCTTTGACCCGGGTCTGGTATCGTCAGTTTATCGTCAAAGCAATTTTGGTGGGAAATAGTTCAAATTCCAGACATCGTGTTGATATATTATTATTCAAAAAGTCAATGATGGGTATCTCAAAAACTTGAAGTGCAAGATTAAATCAGATCTCATATAATATCAGTATAAAAAATAGATGATGAGCTCGTCTGAAGTTCTTAGTAGCAAACAAGAAATATATTTTATAGACGTATCTGGTTGACCAAAACTGAATTTCAACAGTCTTGTGGTAATTATAGGCATAAAAACATCCAATTACTTACTGGATGTCATCAGGTAAGTAATTACATGTTCTACTTAGCTTTGTTAAACTTTATACTGTATAACTGCCAAATGCTTTGACCCTTCAGCTTTTAAGCTACAAGCACCAATCAGCAAAGTCCGACAGACAGCAATACTGAAAACTCTTGCGGTGTCTAACAGGAACCCTTGGTTTCTTAATGGAGGAAGGAAGAAAAAGAAACTTAAACCCTAACCTGCAACAGAACAGGCAGGAGCAACAACCCCACTTCATAAAAATCCCATCGTTTAGCTAAATCTTAAATTACATTCAAGCTCCTTGTTTCAGTCTCCACCCCTCTCCAGGGCCCGCTTGGCAGCAAAGCACTTTTGAAAAATATGGGAAACTAACTTACAGTAGCACAAGACCAAACAAGGACATACTTAAAAAAAGAAAGAAAAAAAAAGCACACATTAATAAAGCTGATAAACATTTGACAGATGTATGAAAATTAAATTCAAAGCAAGGTAGAGAGGGGAGCAAAAAGAGTAGTACTGCTGATACACTTGTTTCTAAAATGTTTCCATGTTTAGAGGATCTGTTTGGCAGCTCCGAGTTAGTAAATTTCAAGGTTGTGATTACGCTGAATGCCGCAAACAGGGGGGGGTCACCCATCCAATATTGGAGCGTTGTAAACTTGTGGGATAATTTACCTGCAAGTGGGCTTGAAGAGACCATGTGAGTCGAGATGAAATGGGTCAATATCAATTTAATGTTTGAAAATGGATCAATTGATCCAGACCTTCGGTATTATAACCCAACATTTTAATGCTCCAGTGACTTCAATGCCATCCTCAGCCTGAGAATGAAATCGGGAGAGAGAATCGATGCATGTTTGCTTCAGCAATAAATATTATTTTCTGCAGCTCTCTGCCAGCTTGGAAGACTTCATGATTGATGCTGAGGTTTTTAAATTGCTACAACATGCTAACTATATGTATGTGCCCTCTATTACCTCTGGCGTGTATACAGACCTATACAGTCCTTTCAGACAGAATTTATGTTAAATTCGTCAGATCTGACACTAGAGGCTTCCATTAACACCCTGACATTTCACGCAGTGCGGCCCAACAGGATGTGCGAATGTCAGCTCGCTGTGAATATGTGAACACGTGCCAGACATCTGATATAACATCAGCCAGGACTTGAATGCTGGTAAAAGAAAAGGCCATTTCCTGTCATGAGACTACAGAAATTCACAAAAACTTTTACTAACAGTGAATGTTTTATTCACTGTTAGTGAACTACACAAAAGGGAAGGCAAATTAAATGCAAGCACCATTATCTAAAGACAAAAGCCTTCTCTTGTGTAAAGGATAATATTGCATAGAGCGTAAAGGCTGATGCTTGACTGACTTAGCCTGCGAAAGTGGCTGCAGAGTTGTTATACCAGGCCTATAAAAATACCAGTGAGAGAATGTGATGGATGACTACTCAACCAGATGTAACCATGGTGGAATACAATTTGTTCTGAGATTTAAGGGATCAATAATTTCAACATGAGCTTGAAATGTTTTTAGTTTGAGAGCTAAAACGTTGCACAAAGCGCCCCGTGGACCACTGCCGTATCCTTCAGCTGCGCACACACAGGCTCATTCACCCAAAGAACCACACACTATCCAAGCATATCAGATATAAAGATTATCACATGGACAAAGTGTTAGAAAACAAACAAGCAAACAAGGACATCTAAAACTAAAGACTCATCTGCAGTGGCATTGACGTTTGAGCTGCACAAGTGAGGAGAAGCTCACTCAGCAAAATAGGTCATAACAGGGCAGAAAATTAAAAAGACAATAGAAAATGTTCAATGAATGGCTCTTTGCTGACTGTCCAAGTGAGGCAGGCTCTGTGAGGAAAAATGTTGCCCATCCCAGTGTTAGAGCATGCATGAGACTGCAGATTCCTTCTTAAGAAGAGCAACAGAATGACTTGCGTAACACTTAAGGCATTTAAATCTTGGGCTTCAAGAGTGCCATTACTGTCTCTACAATGCAGAAAATTACTGGATATAAAAAAAGGAAACTACACCACTATTCACAAAAACAAATATAATTTAAAATTATATTCGCTTACAGTGTTGTCAAAAAGTCCTCAAATCTTAACTAATTTCTGTTTCTTTGTGCCTGTCAGACTAAAATCTGTCAGCTCTTCAAAAGTAAATCTAAAAAAGGCAACCTGCGTGAACACAAATGACACATTTTACTCGCCAATTGTATTTTAGTGATGAAAAAGAGGCCAACATTAAATGTGTGAAAACTTACGTGCTCCCTTAGTTTCTAAGACTTTAAAACAGGGGTGGGGAACTCCAGGCCCCAAGGGCCGGTGTCCTGCAGGTTTTAGATATCACCCTGGGTCAACACACCTGAATCAAATGATTAGTTCATTACCAGGCCTCTGGAGAACTTCAAGACATGCTGAGGAGGTAATTTAGCCATTTAAATCAGCTGTGTTGAATCAAGGACACGTCTAAAACCTGCAGGACACCGGCACTTGAGGCCTGGAATTGCTCACCCCTGTTTTAAAACAACACCAGTCTGCAATGATAACTGACCAGTAAATGGACTGGTTCATATATAGTGTCTTTCTACTCAAGTTGAGCGCTTTCCACTACAAGTCTTATTAACAGGTCTTATCTATGCCTAGGTGGATTGTCCATCATCCACACTCACACAGATGTATCAGGTACAATTTAGGGTTCAATATCTTGCCTGAGAATATCCCGATTGGTGAGCGGTAGACAATCCCTTCTAACATCTGAGCCATGGCCACCTCTGGTACCGCTAGCAGCTGGGCTAAACACACTCAGGCCGGATGACCACCAGCCATGTTCAATGCCATTACCGCTTAAACAAAACATTTTCGGGCTCACAGCTTGTAGCACACTTTGCCAAAATCAAAAGCAGTCCCTGATGAGATAAAGAAGGGACATAAAAGACAATCATCTGGGAAGAGTTACAAAGCTATTTATGAGGCTTCAAACTCCACAGCTCAACGATCCACAGCAACAAAGATTACTGGAACAAGAGTGAACAGCAGGAATTGCCAAACCTCTTAAAAGCCAACCTCTTGCCAAGAGCAAGTCACAAAAATGCAAGAAATGACAAGTCTCACCTCAACAAATGTCTATTTTTGACTCCACTAACCAAAACACACTGGGCAAAAATGATGCTCTTGTGCTTACAGAAATATTGTGATGGAACATCACAACCAAAAGCAATAACTGGATTTCACAAATGCTTCTATAATATGTTTCAAACCTATTTCAATGTGAGAATTAAGGCGTTGCAAACAGATGTACTTTAATCACAGTTCACAATGCACACCATATTATCTTTACAAGTAATATTTTGAATAACACAGTCTTTCAGTTTCACTGTTGATGGCGGGGGTGCACAATGAGATTTAGGTGCAAGTTTGCAAACCTTTTGTCACAACGCAAATGTGTCCACACATTCATACTGGATACACTATTTTTCTGGCATGCTTTCTCACATTAGAACCTGTGTTTACTCAGGTTTAACATTTAGTTTTCATTAAATATTTGATAGAGTTTAGTTTGGAGAAAAAAACAGAAGTAATTGTGAGGTTAAATACTTTGTTACGCTATTGCCGTGCAGTTATATTACAGCCACTGTACCTTCTTAGTTAAAGCTTTAAGTGTCTAATTAATGGTCATCTAAGGTTTTGGTACCTTCTTTGATCTGATCTTTTAAAAATATGAAAACACAAATCAGCCATGATCTTCCCTGACTTCTTTACCAAACCGAGAGTTTGAGTCTCAAAAACAAGGAGAAAGTTGAATTCTCTCTGTGACATTTTACCTACACTGACTAACACTGGTTTGTGCAGAGAAGGGGGATGATAGAGCTACAGCATGACAGGAGGGCTGAGCATCTACCAGTGTGATGCCAAACTAGCAACGCCGTCTCCATGTAATGCTCGAGGGACAGCTTTACTTAACAGGAACAGGCCTATGTAATCAGACCCCCAGCCTGTGATTAATGCTGCTGTCTGTCTTCAGGCCTGTGCAGGTCAGTACAGCTTGGCACAGCTCACCCAAGATGCTGTTTACCGCACGCCATGTTGCCCGCAGCCATGGAAATAAGCTGAATCTTTTCCACGTAGAGAGCCTGGAGATGTGTAAAAAAGCTAGCATCCAACAAAATGTGAAAAACAGCCACAATAACAAACTGCATAAACCCTGACTGTACGTAATGCCTAAGCTTAGTGCCGTATGTCTTTAATCAGTGGCCAGGAGGATGTTTTGTTCCATTTTTGCAGTTCACCTTTTTTTTTTTTTTCCCCCCCAGAACGCAAAGGGAGTCTTACGGGCAGAACAACTTTAGCTTACCTTCCCCTCAAGTGACGCGCAGCTGAGCAAAGGACGGATATATGAGGCATGCCAAGCATTGTCTAGTGCTAACATCATCAGAAGTACCTCCCCCACCTGTCGGTACACTGTATTAATGAGCTATTAGGTGTTTGTGGATAAACAATTTACAGTGTTGGCTTATTTACCGCATGCTCAGGGAAAAGTGCATCTGGGTTGGGAGCCTGTACTCGCTAGGGAGTCCATCCATCTGCTGCCACCACCACGCTATTCATTCTAGCACTCGGACAGATTTACACAAACCTTTTGTCGTTAGTCTGACGTGCCTATTTATAATGTGAAACACTCTTAAAACAAGAGACCTGTGCGGGATGTTGCCCCCCTCCTTTCTGTGTATAATTTACAAAGTCTTAAAGTGGATTTTAAATCAGCTCAAGCTTTTGAACATTCTTAAGGTATGTTCCTGGAAGATTAATTTCTGCAGGCTGAATCAATACCTCTCTTGTGGTTTTATACCTATAGTCGATGTGGGAATACAATAGTATGTGGTCTAGCACTGGGCATCTAACAGGATGCTTGGCAAAAGAGGTGACAGGTTACTTACGGATAGCCCTGAGAATCGTGTCACTACTGTGTGTTTTGATAATGATGAAGTGATGAGAATAGGTTGAAAAGAACACCAGGTTTTATTTTAAGTTTAAGCAAAAGTGCTTGAAATCGCCTTTGTGGTAGCTTCACCCATACCAGATGGTTCCAGGACCAGATTTTGCAATGACACAAACACGCACACAGACATATGTGTGCACTTGCACTCACACAAACATACAGGTGCACGCAGACATGTGCTGTCAGCTTCTGTCAACTTCTCTACCTCTTGATCACGGTACGTGTGACGTACATGCCAAATTATGAAATTACTATAATCTAAAATATCTCTTACCAAAGTCTTTATGGGATGACATCCAGCCAATTGACTTGAGGGAGACAATAGCCAACAACCCGGAGCCCACAAAGGATCCAATCCCAGAGAAGAAAAAGAAGAGCCCCATGATGGCACTCTGCATGGACTTGGGTGCTGCAGAATAGGCGAACTCCAGGCCTGCAATAAAGATGAAAACACATACGTAGAAATATATTTGATTAAATGTTAATGTAACGGAGCTTTATAGTTTATATGGCACAACATGTAGTGAAATATGACAAAAGCTAGACTGCCAGTGACGATGTGATGTAACCTTCAATTTACTGCTACTTAGATACAGGATTTACCTAAACAAATTCTGAATACACCCAAGTCTGAGATAGTGGAGCAACATGGTAACATAATTTACCTGGATATGAGAGGTATGATAAATAATAAATAATATATAATATGTGGAACTCAGTCCATCAAAAATCCAAATCATTCCTGACTAAAATGAATGCTTTTCCACTTTCAGTGTCATCTTCCGATGCACCTCTGGACCACTTTAAATTAAATTTGGGGAAAATGGGCAAACTTGCATGGAGGCAAATATGGCAAGCAGGATTGGTAGAGAAAAAAACACTGCGTTGGTATGGCTAACAAAAAATAAAACAATTGCTCTTTTTAAAAGACAATCCCCATATTTCAGCTGATTTCCACTGAATGTACTCCCTCAGAGACCCCAGAATATTTCAGAGTTTGTGCAAAACCCAGAGGCGGTCTCTTTGTTTCAGACACATGATATTCTGGATTATAAACTGAGGCAACATCACTGACATATAACAGCTTGTCTGGCTCACGATCTATTACAATTTACATGCCATTGCCCATAAAAATAACCAGTACCCACTAGGTGATCACTGCGTTTAGGTTTAATCAAAGTCTGATCAATACTGTAGGAAGAGTAGTGATTTTTGTTACTTCTAGTAGACAGACAGAATACCTTACCATGGTAGGCACTCATAGGTCCTCATCATGTTCATTGACCCAAGAGTTTTTTTTAAATTTTTTTATGCGTCTTTCAAGTCCATGCTTAAATACAAGTGGTCACAACTAAAAACGTCAGCCATGCTGGTGTACGTTTTATGGGCGGAGTAACTTTTAAATCCCACCTCTTAGTGTATTTATCCATCTGTGTAAAATAATTTTGTTTTTTTTTGGGGGGGGGGATTGTTGACTGTTCACTTGTTGATTGCAAAGAATTCCTTGGCAGCTAATTTCCTATGGTGGCACTGGACTGTGGTGTTTGTAAGTATCAAATAATTTGTGGAAGACAAATTATTCAGTATTTACTGTGTGATGGAAAAGAAACAGACTGGGGGGGGAGAGCAAGAAACCTTCGAGAAAGAGAGAGGAGTATGGGGAGAAATCTGTGTGTCCTTTGCCTAAAACATTCTGTCTTGCTACAAGCTGACATTGATAATTTCATGGCACCTCAAACATAGGAGGCCCTATAGCTACATCTGTCAGAAGAGATTAGGGAGTTGTGCTTATGTTTGCCTTTTAACATCCTTGGAAGGTAACATTGTTCATCACATTAATTTGCACAGTTTCTTGACAGATACCTGCGATAGTTCTAAGAAAGAAAGAAAGAAAGAAAGACTGCAGAGGGATCCTTTTAAAATAAAAAAGCAAAGAAATGATGTGGCAAACATTATCACTGGGTATGCATGAAAATAACCTATATAACCCAAACAGCCTCACCTGCTTGCAGGGAGTGTTGAATGACAAGTTTAATTTCAATAAGGAAAAAAAAAAAACACTTGAAAGTATAACTTTGATGAGGGATACATATGTACATATCTAATGTATACATTGTTTTCTATTCCCAAGGGTAGAGATTTTTTTTATGGCTTGAGAAAGTAACATGAGTGTTCTACTTTTTTCATAAGAAAAAAAAACATGTTTAAAAATACTGGGGGCACCATTTTCTTTTCTTTTAACAAAGGTTTTTGCATTTTCTTGCCACCTTAAAGCAGACAAACTTGAGTGGCATATGTGGAAAGCATTACTCATTGTCACTCACAAGACTGGGGACTGCAGTCAGGAAGTTTGATAGCACTAGAGGTTTTACACAGATTTATTCAAACAGAAGATGACTAAGGGGAAATATTCCTCTTTACCAGACACATGCCACAATTCTGTCAGACATTTTGTCTTGAACTAAGCCCTGTGGGATGGCGAGAGAGGGGAGAGCAAGTTTATTTTAAGGATCCCTATAGCTTTGTTAAATCTCGGATTTGACTTTCATAGGGACTCTCTTTACGCAAGTTCCAGTGTTTTATAGAAGCCTTATGGATTTCCGCTCAAGGGTTGCATAATACCCAAGCTCATTAAACAAATTTTAGTCTCCAGAGATTTTTAAAGATGACAAATGTTTTCTGAGGGAACCGGACTGGCCAGATATTCCTTCAAGTCCTAAATATTAATGGTCTCATTTTCACTCTTAAGTAAGAAATAAAGAATGTACTACACTGGAGACCACACAATATGTTGTAGGTCATTTCATAGTAGTGGGAGAATGACTCAATCATGCCTAGAGGGATTAACAAAGTTGAATCACTAAGATAATTTGATGCCTGAGGCCACGACTGTAAAAGAAAGAAAGCAAAAAAAAAAAAAAAAGATTCCAATTAGACAGATAAGCAGAATGCGAGGTATATTTCTGTATTCTGTATGCTAAAGGATACAAATGGCCCACAGCTACTACTGTGTTCAATGCAAAACAACTTCATACAGAATTTCACATTTAGTGCATTTCTTACAAACACAAACTCTCATCTTCAAATAAAGACAGATATTGTTGTTGTCTTAGATTGTGAGGCCTCAATTTGACACAGCATTAAAGCAATTGCCCACTTTGCCACATTATTGCATTACCGGGGCAATATGCTCTCCCCAAAGCTGTTAATAAAAAGGCATTTACTCTTCATGCCAGGGCTTGCAAGAAATGAAATGACTCTCATTTCTTGCCGAGCAGTTTTGAGCTAATACCTGCAAAATGATCACAAACAAGACTGTAGCTGCTATTTTAACCAAGAGCTACTCTGACCTGCCTTGATCCAATGCAGTTCTTTTCTTTTTCATCGCTTTTGCAAAAATAAATCACAGGAAATGTATTTCTCTGAGAAAAATAAATGAATGAAACACTCATAATTTGAAGCAAAAAACTGTTGCAGGGAGAAAAAAAATATGCTTGAATTGTTTTCTTAGAATCATCTCGGCTTTTATTTGTAGAAACGACTAAATAATGTTCACAAAGAATCTCAGCCATTATGCTATTTTCTACGCTGACAAGGAGGAATGTCATTACAAAGCCTTACCAGTATTAGTTTAACATATTAGCTGCTTCTTACTGGACAAATGGTAGATCTGGATGAAAATGTAGGCACTTACTCAAAATATTACAAATTAGAGGTGCAAATATTACTCCCATTTAATGTGAAAAGCAATCCACGCTACAGCTGCAGACATTACACTACAGATCCAGTGAGACGTTTTTTTATTGCTATAGAACCACCTGTTATACTATGTAAATTAATGTAAATCTGCAGTACAATGCTTCTAAAAGTGCAATTTGATAAGAAGAAATCTTAATAGGATGTTTAAGACCCGTTTTCTGCTTCTTTGGTCTATATACGCAGATGTAAATGTCAGATCTATCAAACTGCTGGATGGATAATTAAACTTTCATTTGCTATGGTGTAACATGTCCTTATTAACAGCGTGCCAGCTGTGAAAGCTAACTAAGTGAATATGTGTCAGTGCAATTTGTTAGTATTATCTCTCTTAAGCTGTCCCGTGTTTGTGGAAAGAAAAAGGCCCAATGTAAGAGTCATTGCATATGATGGCACATATCTAAAAATGTCAGCTCACCAAGTTATTAAACATTAAAGGTGAAAGCTTTATATCACACTCTGCCTTGCACTGCAACTACAAATATAACATTGGGGCTAATCGTGTACAGTATCTGTACATTTATGCAGCTCGCCATCTTCTCTATCTGTTCCAAGAGCATTGATGGAAAACTGGTCACTGGACGTAAAATAAAAGCTTTGCTTTTTTCCTCTGTTTGTTAAAAAACGGTTACTGTATCCATACCTTATTTGGAAAATGCCCCATTACTTAACAATGTCTTGCAGTAGTGTGATAAAATCGGGATAATCAATTATCAATTGATGTTGTGGGCTATTTACTCTGAAGTATGGACTGCAACCCACAAACACATTAAGCTGGTGCAAGATGGCAATAAATCAAACAAAGTGTTCAAAAAGGATTTACACATTAGTCTTCACTGCATTGTGCTTACAGGAATAGGCACAATGGGTTTTAGCCGCCAATCTATTCTGAATGTTCAAAGGGAAAAGCTGACCAACTCAAAGTACAAGTCTCTTACTCTGGAGAAGGATGTGGCATTTTATCGTTTGTCTGAGTCATCATGTTTACCTGATCACACTATTAAATGAGAGCTTTTACCATTTATTTGAAAACTTCACAGGGGACGTCAACTGGCTGTACCTGCAATGCTGGCAAATATTTCGCTGATTCCAATCAGCACATACTGAGGCACCTGCCACCATATGGCTAAATCTGCCGCGTGGTAGATGACGCTCCCAAGCATCTGGTCAATGGTACCTCTGGATTTAACGATCTCCAGGCGCTTTGTCTCCAAAATACCTGATGAGATGGAAACAGAAAACAGTGCAAGGAAGAACAATTAGCTAAGGAGAAAGAAAAAAAATGACCTAAAATTTATTACACA
>VVHJ01022759.1:1930-15315 GCA_015107715.1 Tylochromis polylepis
GATACAGTTTTATGCGCTGTGGTTGGAGGCTGCACTGTATCTAAGTGATATGTGTGTGTGTGTTTCACAAGGGGAGTTGTGTTACTAGAGAGCACGCTTTGACGCAGTAAAAAGGAGGAGAGAGAAGGCCTGAAAAGGGAGGGAAGGGTCGGGTGACCCAGTTTGACCTCTGATCTTCTGTTCTGATTGTGTGATTGTGTGTGTGTATATCTGTGTGTGCGGGTGGGTGTTTGTGTGTGTTTCTCACTACAAATGCCTCCCTCTTCTCTAAATGAAGCCTGAAACTGTTTTGGGAGGGAGTTTCCATTTTCCAAATATAAAGATTCTAATAGATTAAAAAAAAAGAAAGAAAGGAAGGCACGAAAACCCCCCCAAAAGATTTTACAGGTCTCGCACTCATGCGCACATGACCTGGCTAATGATGGACACGCTCCTTCAACACCTCGAGTCACAAACACACACTCACATAACTCACCCCGCCTTCAAATCAACAGAGACAGTAACCAAACACAATGGAGAGAAAAAGTCCAGGGTGGTTAAGCAACGAGTTACTGAGGCTTGTCGACCACAAGAGAGCTGTCAGAGAAGAAAGTAGGGCTTGTGTGCATGTTTGAGTATGCGAGAGTGCAAACAAAGGAGAAAGACTCTCTCAATGTGTATCTCTCCATGCATATATGTGCACATGGGTATGTGTGCGAGACAGTGGAGGATACAGAAAGAAGCTTTGCCCCAAGTCGGCTCGGTTAATGGCTTGGCCAGCCTGAGGTTGAAAAGGACAAGGCATTACAAGAGCCATGTTGCTCACAAGACTCCACTGCTTTCCGTGTTGTCTGCGCGCCGCCGTCACAGCGTCAAGCTTCCAAATGAGAAAATGAAAGTCTCTCCTTCACCTTTTATTACAAACAGTTCCGTACACTGAACCTGTGATTAGTGCGTGTTTGTCCTCGAGTGGACAAAGAGGGGAGGGAAGGTGGAACTTGCTTCCTCAGCATGCCAGAGTTTGAGAGGGTAAAAAAGTAATTTCAGCTGAGAAGGGGGAGTGAGGCACTAAAACAGCTCAAGAATTCAGAGGCAATTTAAAAAGCAGTGTGGGAGAGGAGAATGAAAAAAATGCTGGGTTAAAAAGGAGGGAGGATGGAAAGTAAAAGAGGTTGTTATCCTCTCTCTCTCCCTCTCTCTCTCTCGCTGTTGCTTTCTTTCTCTGTTGTTTTTAGGGACTAGCTGGGCCACAACCTCCAGGAGAGATAGGGAAGGATGGGTGGGTGGGTGGTGGTGGTGGGGAGGTGGATAGGGAGGGCAAGCATAAATCAAGCAGTGCCTGAAGGCTTTAGAGGAGGGAGGGACAGAGAGAAGAAAGTGGTAAAGGACAGGAGAGAGAGAGCGAGAGAGCGAGATGATGGTGCTGGTAGTGATGGTGGTACTGCTGGGGGCTCGGAGGAAAAAGAGAGAGTGTGGGTGGAGGGGAGGAGAGGAGAAAAGAGAAGAGGAGCACAACGATTGCAAGAGTGGTGGGGTGAGAGGTGGACGGTGGGGTGATGGAGCGTGGGTGGGTGGGTGAGTGAAGGGGAAGCGAGGAGAGGTGAGGGGGAGGTTACAGAGGCTCCGGGAGGGAGGGAGGGTTGGGTGGTGACGGTGGGGGCGAACGAGCGAGTGTGAGAGTAGGCTACAGAAAGCCAGCTAAATTTGAAAATGCTTCCCTTTCTCTGTGCTTTTGCCCGTGTCTACATTAAGACGGCAATGCTAAACAACCACAAGATGCAAGCATGTGGGCAGAATTAATCAGGATGTGATCTAACGTAGTCTCGCTACAGTGCAGTATCTGGCCACGGTTAACCTCCTCGAGTGTTTTTCCAGCACATTTGTATTCACGAGGAGGATATACGTGTATTTCTAGGTAGGATTTATCCCTTTTTAAAATGGTGGTCATACTTCAAAGCGGTACAGCACAATTCATCGACACATCCGTAGGCCCACCTACCCACAGGTGTCAAGCTAACAGCTAACACTTCGGCCAGCCTCTTTTGCACTTATTCTCTCTTACCGTTTCCTTTCTGTGGCTTACGTGTTATATAAATATCACTGAGCTGAGCATTGTAGATCACATCATTCAACAGTGAGTGACTTAAGAAGAATAAGCTGTCCAAATGAGAACAGTTGGATTTGCTTGATCCTTAATGGATCAGTGCTCTAAGTTCCAAGAAGTTCTCAGACTAAATATTCGGATTGGTTGCTTGTTAGCGTCCATATGGGAGGTTTAGCTCGTACCTTCTGAAGCCTCCCATGCAGACAAAGTTGTGGCAGTGGCACAAACACAAATGACTTTGAGCCAGGTCCTCTTCTTCATTTTTACTCACTGTTTGATTTTCTTTTAAGGGTTGATAATGGAGCTTGATGAATGATGTAGTTAATGTTAGGAAACTATCATGGTTGAATTTCAAACTTTTGCAATGCCAAATACACATTGCAGGCCTCCATGCTCTGTTTCTTAAGTGCCAAGTTTTGCTACGTATACAAGTGACGACCCTGGAATGCGTTTTATATCCACTTAGTCACATGCTTCACTTTAAAATGGAACAGATGACCTTTTCTGTCATTTTCTGGTAGGAAGACAGTCTTATAATGTCATACATTTTCTTTAAACACAGACTAAATATATTTGTACCTTTAACTTCTGCCTCGCACCTGCCTGCTCTTTTTGTAGACCAATCTGTATTCTGACAGAAGAGATTCAATAAAAAATGTCAGCACACAGCATACGAGCAGCAAGTTTTTTGTAATGACCTGATGTCCCTTTTTCTGCCCTTTTAAACGCTGGTATTCACAGGACTTTCATCCACCAGTACAAGCATAGAGTAAAGTATGTGAACCACTTGCATCAGAGATTTCTGATGACATACAGGTAAAAACTAGCGTCAGTTCAGTAAAGCAATCCCAGCCGGTGGAGGATATCATCGTCAGCCGACATGGGCTGATGGCTCAGCTGATACTGTTCTACACATCCAATTAGGACATCTCATTTAGGCCATCCTATTTAGGTTTGCTTTTGTTGCTGCATGTTTCCAAGCCGCTTTGCAACCCACCCCCTCTCCTGGAACTCCTTTGATCTTGTTGCCGACTTAAAGCCAGTTCTGTGATGCGGTCTTGCTGCCAGTATGCTCGCCTCACACTTTCTACATATGCACCTGAAAATAGAGTCCTATAGTTAAATACAAATGAATACAGATGGAAATAAGAATTTTCTTTTGACTACAGTGGTCATGACTGAATACGTTTTTTGGAAAATAAGCATATTACGTCTGGTTAAAGGCTCAAAAGGCAATTTTCTGTTGATTTGAACCCTCGCCATAGTGAAGTTTTGTTTCTTTCATCATTCTAAAAGGCTGAATTCTGAAGCATTTTGATGAGCCTTCGTTGTTAATTTGCTTTTGTAAAACTACTGGCTTGAAGGACCTCTGTGTGTAGAGAAGGCCTAACTTGGCCTAAAGATTCATCTTTGATGGTCTGTGATCACTGTGCTTTTTTTTTTTTTACTTGCGTAATTTTTGGACAGTAGAAAGACAAAAATACATAAATTAGAAAAAAAAATTCTATCTTAAAGACGGCTGTGTATGTTCCTTTCCTTAACACAAGTCAGTGAGCCACAGTTTTGTTGAGGCCAGTGGACAAGAGATCTGTTTTTCTATAGTTTAAGTGTTTCAGCATGGACAGAGATCTTTACAAAATGACACAAAGCAGCTGTTTATCCACACTGTCAAAATTAGCTGTGGACGTAGTCTGAGTGAGCAAGTGAATGACTGAAGGAAGGGAGGGAAAGAAGAGCGGGTGAGTGCGTGGGGGATGGAGGATTGCAGGGCTCAAGGTAATCTGGGGAGTTAATGCAGCTTAGAGGGACTGAGAGGAGTGGGAGGGAGGTAGAGAGAGGGAGAGAGGGGGAGTGATGGCAGAGAGAGAGAGCGAGAGAGAGAGAGAGAGGGAATATAAAAATAATAGGGTCAGCAGGGAAGGAGAGAGAGAGAGAGAAATAAATGAAGATATATCAGAAACAAAAAAGCCAAAGCAACTGAGGGGGAAGACAAAAAAAAAAGAGAGAGTGGGGAGTGTAAAAGCTGGAGAGATAGGGAAAGAGAGAGAGTGATCCGAGTAAGTGCATGAGATAAAGAGTGGGCTAATGAAAGGTAGGGTGAGGCTGAGCGAGTTGGCGGGCAGGAGGGAAGTCGACAGAGAGAGAACGAAAGAGAGCGGGGGAGAGGTCTGTATGGGGAAAGAATGCTGGGTGGGGAAGGAAGGCAGACACGCAGGGCTTTGTGCTAAGAGCAAAAAGAGGGAGAGAGATCGAGAGATTGAGAACGAGTGAGAGGTTATGTCTTGGATTTACACATTGGAGAGGACCCGGCTCAAATGCCCCCATCCAGCCCAGTCCTGGGTTGTATTTTGAAGGGTGAGTTGGGACACAGAGATATTGAGAGGAGGGATAATGGAAAGTGGAGGAGGAAAATGACAAACACTCAGGGTGGGGATGGTATAGCCTGTGGGTTACTGGTGTGTGGGTTAACACAATCTTTGACTCACACTGACCAACAGAAAAGCTCGAGTCTAACTATCTAGCGGTATAATCTTTTTACTGCTTGGTGGAAATAAATTTAAGACAAGTTTAAGAAGCAAACAAAGTTGGCAAATGTCAAAATATTTCCAGCTGGACATCCTGGAGCAGGTTGTGGAACTATAAACGAGATAAATGGCATATTAATGCCCACATATTCGAGAGATTACAGTGGTGAGGAAAAATGCTTAAGATTTTGTACTGGTATATTATATTTCCTTAAGAATATCTCACCTTTCCACATACTCACCAGATAGTTGTGATGGAAGTTTCTGAAACTGACTACAGATACCTCTGCCTACTTACCTACTTAAAATTAAAACAATATGATTATTTCATTTCATTTCTAAAATAATTAATCATGAAACCAATAATGGATTAATTCAAAACACCTGATTAACGAAAAATCATTAATAAATCATTTGCACTGGACCCAAGTGTACAGAGACTCTTATTTAATGCTTTTAGATTTCCTAAAATTTAGCACTCAGTTATGTGCATTTAAATTAATATAGTCAAAATTTTGGTTAATATGTTTTATATCAAAAGAACGGTGGCTCGAGTGCTCCCATCGAGTGACTGCCTGACAAATGTGCAAACACACAACATAACACATGCACTGCAGTGATACAATACAGTCACAACAGGTGAGCAGGGAGCGGGCGACCAGAACAAAAGTTACTCCACAACCTGCCAGTGTCACTGTGCTCCATCCACACAGGAACACTTCACAAAGTGGAAAGCATAGGGTGTTACATGTTCTCTGGAGAGCATTAGCTTGCTGTGGAGCTGCCCAGTGACCAGAGAGGCTATTGCCCCTGTTCCCTTCTCTCTGCTCATCTCTCCCATCTCATAACATTAAGACTGTGCCTCTGTGCTTGTATCCTTGGCAACCTGCCTCCAACAATGGAGGCAGAGAGCTCTGGCCTCAGCATGGGAGGAGTATGGTGCCATGGAGAGGAAAAAGCAAGGGCGAGGGAGATAGAGGAAGATGGAAAGCTGGCACAGTGACTGCAGAGAAAGGGAGAGTGAGGGAATGACTGTTTGTCTCATATACAGACATACCAGTGAAAATGAAGGAAAAGTGCAAAGAGTTAAACAGGAGAAGGAAGTGCAACAGATGAGATATAGATGAGCATATACACCTGTGCTAGCTGCAAGCTTGGTGCTAGTGGATCAGGGGGGATCTGTGTCACCCCTGAGCTGATAAAAGCTGGATGGATCTCAAGATCAATCACGACAGATCTGGACCTTGAACCTTGCACTACTCCATGAGCCTGTCAGCAGTCTGAAAACCAAAACAGAGGATGCCCTCTCCTAATGCAGCTCTGAATTGTGGTGCTGTAACCAACATGGAGCTGATTATACACTAACTGTGCAAATCCAAGTTCGGTTTTCCAAGTATCAATTTGTATTTTTATACTTGACTCAAAATTTTGCTAATCCATATAAGTGATTAACATGTTTGCCAACCTTAGGACTCTCATTAAAAGCTTTTCAAACATGCTGAAAACCAGACTGTGAAAAGAAAAGAAAGAAAATGGGGATTTTGTACTAATATTTGTCTGCAAAGACAAAACTTGCTGGGGTTGTTCTGCAGGGGAAATCACATGGGGCAACATGGGAACGACCGCCACAGCAGAATCCCCACAGCTTGTTTCCTCTATGATACAAATATAAGGGATAAGCAGTGTAAAAATCCCACTGCACGGACAGAGGGGAAAACCAGAGCAAGGGACGCCTGCATAAAGAGGACTGTGTTCATTTCTCTTCCCCCACTGCACCCGAGCTGAGCCATTGAGATTAATTGCTTATGATCAAATCAGCAGAAGCTGTGCAAATTAAAGAGCCCCCACCCCAGCCCAGCCCCCCGCCCGCACCACCTTCCTCCCTCACCTCCAAAACGTCTCCCACCCATTCCCCGAGCCAGACCCAGTGGACACTGTGTGTGATGAGCCGCAGAGCTTATTCGAGGCTACAAACGTGTCATTTCCTCTTTCCCCAGAGAGGAACAGAGAGCGAGGAAAGGCCTTCAAATGGAGCAAGGGGTCGGTCAAGTAGCACAGACTATGTGCACACACAAACACATGTTCAGTTGTACACACAGCCTTGTACAGAGACACACACACATACACACATGCGCATGCACATACAGAGTCAGTACCCCAAGCAGAACTGCTGATATCTCACCCCACTTCTCAAAAGTGCTTCTCTCCCTGCTTCTCCCTTGCTCTCTCTTTCTCATTAAGAAGCCATTAGAGGAAAGGGCAGCGTGAGACCACATGACCTCTTACTAACCCCTGTAACCCACCCTTGAAAGGGAGGGAGGGAGGAACAGAAGGAGGGGGAAGAGAGAAAAGGGCCAAAATATATAAACAGAGTTGGACAGCAGAAGAAGAAGGACACAAAAGAATGAAATGAATGAAAAGAGATGAAAGTTGAGAGTTGAGAGAAAAAAAAAAGGTGAGCAGTGAGAGATCATACAAAGAAACCCCACTGCAACAGAGTGATAGGTGAGCAGCAGAAATACCTGAAAATCTGTGAGAGGTCGATTTTACTCTGGCCATACAGCAAGCTTTTATAGTGGTTTTGGTGTTTTACGGCTTCCATCAACGCAATCATAAGAGTGATGCAAGACATAATCTGAACTTGTATTTGCACTGCAAAAAAAAAAGGACATTATGTCACTGTACCACCAGATCTTTTTCACTTGTTCTAGTAAAATATTTTACACTCACTGTGAGATGACTAGACATGCTGTTTGCACCGGGCTCAGTGGATGGATGGAGAAAGATAGAGGAGGTATGTATGAGTCAGAATGGAAGAGAGGTAAAGAGGTGTGTGTGATAAGTATGTAGTGATTTTAGAAGAAGGGGATAATTTGGGAGTGGAGGGGAAGACGGCTAGGCTGCTTCCTTAGTCGGACACAGGAATGTGGAGCGGGCGGATCCCAATGTGTGTGTGTGTGTCTTTGTGTACGCATGCATTTGCACTAGACAGGAATCCCTAACCCCCACAGACTTCGGCTCCACTTATCAAGGTCTAAACAGAGGGGTATGAAGGGGGAGAGAGGGAAGAAGGGTCTGGGTGTCCTCCGCTATCAAATCTACCTCTCACCCCCGTTGCTCGCTTTCTTCTTTCCTGTACAACACACAAAAATACACACACACACATCTACAAAGACACACAAAACTAAACCTTGAAGTTGGATGTCTCTGAGGCTAGATAAACTACGGGAAGGCCAAACAGTCTAACCACACAGAGGGGAAAAGAAAAAAAAGAAAAAACAACAGCCAGGGTCACAATTACATTTCCACCATATACAAACTTTTCTCTATCTCTTTATGCCCTCCTCAAACACATGCTCACTCACATATTTACCACCACGTTCCACTGCCTAATTTCTCATTCACTCTGACTTTATCAGAGCTGGTTAAATTTTTTTTTTTTATGGTCACTCAGGCAAGGTGCAGTCTCAACTGGGGAATTTGATGAAAGAAAAAAAAAAAGAAAAGATACAGGTACAGTTGCTGGGGCCCACCTGAAACAAGCCCGTGACCCAATTCAGATTCAGATATACTGACATATAAGAAAGAAGGTTTGGGGGGTGGGGCAGAAAAAAGATAGCAAGGAGATTAAGTGGATCGGATGAAGTTATTGTTTGCATGCTGCTGCTGGAGCATGAGGGTAGCGAGGAGGAAAAAGTTGCGAGGCGAGAGGCAGAGGAAGGTGGAAACAATGAGGAGTGTGGGCAGGCAGGTGATCTGGGGCAAAGGGGTTGGGGAAGAGAAGGAGACAACGGGAACAAAAGGAGAGTGTGGCCTCCTTTTTATCAAACTATGTTAAGGGACAGCAAAGCACAGAGGATACAGAAAGCTGGAGTCCTGACGTCAATTCTGGGCTAACTGCTGTTCTAACAGGAGAAATATGTCGCCGTAAGTTCGTCAGAGAAAAACCCATTCATGTTACACAGAAAAGCAATGCTAATACAAAAATAATGAATATAGACATTTGGGAAAGGAAAGACTGGCCTGTGTTTGTAACCTCTGACAAACCACCAACTGTGTGACATCACTTGTTTTTTTTTTCTCTCTGCAGCTTTTCCCTGATGTGTGTTTACATGTGAAAGAAGTCACACAGTAACTAAAAGCAGGCCATTTATAGGTCCCGCTGTTCTTTTATAACAATATATTATATTGTATTTATTGTAAATGAGTGAGAAAATTTAGAAATTAACATTTTAGTATGAATTATGTGTATTTTATGTTGGGTATTTTTATGGCCAATGTAACGTAATAACACGTTTTCTTTAATTTAAGCCATTAGCTGTCCTTCTGTGACGATTACACGAATTCCATTGAATAGTGGAATGTAAAATCAGGAGGAACTGCTTTCAAAATCGCAATTGCAGTGAGGCAAGGCAAGACAAGTTTATTTATATAGCACCTTTCAAGCACTACAGCCATTCAAGATGCTGTACAAGATTTTTTTAAAAGCTTTATTACAAAAAGGCCTCATTGAATTATTTGCATTATTACAAATGTGACTATGCACTAGTGTTTCTTCTTGCTTTTTTTTAAAACTTTTGGAACCTAACCTGGAAATTCTGGTTTTACACAAGCAAACAAACTGACACAGATCCTGCTGATGAGGAGGAAGTTTAACCCACAGCTCTGTCTTTATTTGAAGCCCATGTACTCAATCTGAAACCACACACACACACACACACACACACGCACAGCACAAGAAGTGGCTGTAGCTCCAGTGTACGAGATGAATGAAAACAGAAGTGACAGCGTGAATTGACAGGATGGTAAAAAAGGTCCAAACAGACGGAGGGAAGGAGGGATAGAGGAGAGAAGAAGGGGAAGAATACTTGTGAAGGACAGATAGTGGCTTCCAGGACTGTTTTCAACAACGTCACTGTAACTATCAAACCCAAAAAGAACCGCACACAAACACACACATGTACACAGCCCAAGCCATAATTGTCCCCTGTGGTGATTTTGGCCTCTCCCTCCTAGTTTCTCATTGCTGTTGGCCAACTCTTCTGTATCTTTAACACTTTCTTTTTTCCCTTTTTTTTTGAAAGAAAGGCAGAGGGGTGGGAGGTGGGGGGTGTCACAAGAGAAGGAAAGAGGGATGAAGGAGAAAGAAAGGTCTAAAGGAAGGAGGTGTAGAAGGGTGTGACAGCGGAAAGGGGGAATGAAGGGAAGGAGGGAAAAAGAGAGAATGAATGTGTAAGAGGAAGGGAGACTTTGCCCTCCAGCGGGAACACTCCCACGATTGTGTGTACATGTGTGTGTATGTGTGTTTGTCCGTGTGCACGCTTGAGTGTTTGTGTGCGAGTTGTGTCACAGCCAAACCGACACACCCACAGGCTGTAGACCTCTATATCCTGTTCGGGTTGTCCGTTTGTCCAAACATCATGCCCTCCTCCCCCTCCTCTTCCTCATCGCTCCCCTTTTCTAACTGGTCGGACAGGGGTAGAGGCTGCTGAGGGAGTGGGTACAGTAAATAGAACAAAGCCACCTTTCTAAAATAAACAGACTGGGAAAGAGGAACTTCACATTGACTGAAAATGAGCGAGAAAGAGAGTGCATGCATTTGACTAGATGAACTTACTGTAAAGTACTTTATTTTAAGGTTAAACTCTTTCCTAACGTTGCAGCTTCTGCTTCTACATGTCTGTCACTCTGTCGGTGTACATGTTTGCCCCCTTTCGCTCTCTCGCCCACGCGTCAGTATCAGTATCCTGCCTGCTTGCACTCGACTAACTCTTGGTAATTTTTGGGTACCATGTCACACACCATGAGCTAGCAGTGCTAGTCAGGCTCACTGGCTACAAGGACCATTACTGGATATCAGATCACTGTAGGAGGGAGGCATCCTAGTGCACATCACATCACATCACATCTCATATCTCTAAATCAGGAGCTTTGTCATGGATCCCACATCAAAGTGTGGAAGCAGGAGCACTCACTCATATGTAAAACCAATTTGTTTTTATACATTAAATTGCAAGTTAACAAGTTAATTACAAGTTAAATTACAAAGTTTGTCATGTTTCTTAAGCAGTTTTGTCCTGCGCCTGGCCTTCTGCACAGCAGCACCTTGAATTTATTCAAATGGAGCATTTCATGTGTGAAAAAACTTTACAGTATGAGGAGAATGGATTTACAGTAAATAAGTTCCTTTTGTGGTAAATTAGGATCAGAAGTTCCCAAATTTAATTATAACTGTGACCCTGTCAGTTATCTTGCAACACCTTGGGCAATTCTGAAACCTGTGCAGAATGATGGACATTAAACTCAGTCAGTTCTGCACACCCAGGCATGATACAGAACAACTTACTTCTCCTTACCCATTCTATCATCATTACTGATAATCCATCAAAAAGAAATGTCTTTAAATCCACTCAGAAATTACAGGACCAAAGTGCATTTAAAACCACACAGCTACGTGTGTCTTCACCACAGACATCCACGTGCGCACTTCAAAGTGTAGCTGCTAACTGCTAATAAACCGTTACACTGCACCAATTTGCCAGTAAATAATGAGTAAATAAATGCAGCCCACATTTAACTTTACACAATATCCACCTTCTGTGCTGCCTACCTTCTATCGAGCATAACAAAGAAAGCCAAAATCCAGTTGTAGTAACATTCTTTCATGTTGTGCTTTCACTATCTTGACATTTTTTGTCTTTTTCTCTCTCTCTCAGACACACACATGCACACACTCACTCACAGACACACATGCACGAGCACGCGCGCACACAGCAATGTCTCTGAGTAGTTAAAATGAGATAAGGTAAGTGATAGGTAAGCAAAAATAGAATGGTTATAGTGAGCTGTGCTTGCAAGGCAAATACTATTTTAAAAATCTGGTTTGACCCAGATTTTGGTATTATTGATTTTTTTTAGACACCGAACAATTAGAGTAAAACAAGCTGTATGCAGTCGTTGATATGAAAGGATATGAAAGGATATGAACATGTCTCAGAAAGTCAACAGGAAATCATCTTTTTTAAAAGATGAACCTGAGCATTAGAATAAATAACTGCTAACTGAGAGAATAACTAATGTATCGTCATATCTAACTTTATAGGTGTGTGTTTTTGATCCGCAACCACATTAAAATATCTTGCAATGCAGTTTGAAGAGTTGCGTGTGGATGTGCCGGGGCCATGTTTTAGCTGTGGGGGTACTGCTATGAATGTTTAACCACAGAAACCTCCTGACCCACCCACCCCTGCATCGTGCCAACAGGACATCCTGTCAGGATGCATTCTGGGTAGTTTAATTCTGCGACCTGTGTGATCAATGCCAAGAAGTGTGTGTGTGTGTGTGTGTGTGTGTGTGTGTGTGTGTGGGGGGGGGGTTATTTAGCCACATTTTGAAGTGAGATATTGGGATTATACTACAGAACATTTTGGAAGATATTTCCAGCTGTTGCATGTATGCGTTTACATACCCGCGCTTTAGTGGGTGAGAGTCTACAGGTTGTGTGTGGGCTGTGGTTGACTAAAGCAAAAGTGCTGGCACAACCCAAGTTCACTCAAGGTGGGATGGCTAATCTTTAACCCCCCCCAGCCAATCTCCAACAACACGCACACACAAACATACACACAAACACACACAAACAATATCCTTCCCTTCTTCTTCTTCTTCTTCTCCTCCACCCAGCAATCCTTCTCTGGATTGTTCCAGGGGCAGGAGGTAGAGAGGTGGGGGGTGCTGACGTTTTGGAAAAAAGCCATGGCCAGGAGTGGGGAGGGGGCAGCTTCCTGTCCAAAATGGTTCTTTTAAAGCCAGAGAAGTATAAATAGAGCAGGTGTCAGTATTGAGAACTCAGAGAGAGAGAGAGAGAGAGAGTGCTGTGAGAGAAAAAGACAGACAGCAAGAGTGTGAAAAATTGTGTGAACGTGTGTGTGTGTGTGGTGTGATGCCGTGGTGGAGTAGGAGAAGGGGCTTTTAGCTGGTGGACTGCCCGTAATGTCCAGCAGGATGTGAGGTCATATGACAAAGAGGGCTGGTGGGCGGTGAGAAATGATTGGTTACCACAGTGATAATGGAACTTTTTTTTTCTTTTTAAATTTAGTGGGAACTGAAAAGGAGATGGAAAGAGCAAAAGGGAAAAAAGCGTATTACAGTGTTCTGTCACAACTCCCCAGAGAACAAAAAAGACCATACAAGGGGGCAAATGAGTTTGTGTATGTGCGGTAGCAAAGGACAAAAAGGGGAAGGAGAGGATGGAGGGGAATAGGGGGAAACTGAAGGAGGTGGGGTGAACAGGCCGTAGAAGTCAATAGGATGGGAGGAAAGGTCCAAAATCAGCTATGCAGTCAGAGAGGACAAAGCAGCAGAGCAAACAGAGGGTGAAGGAGACAGAAAGAGGCATAGAGAGGGGCCTGCAGTACAAAGGCGGAGAGAGACAGAACTGATAATAGAATGACGGCGGAAAAAATGAGAAAGATGAACCGGGAGGCACAAGAAAAAGTGAACTGGAATGAAAAACTGAATCGGGGGGATTGACAAGAGAGGCCTCAACATGATGTAGTTATCTAACCCATCATGTGTCAAACACTAAGCTGTGAAGAAAGGGGTTAAAAATGAAGTCTACACAGTCTGAAATATTAAATCTATTTTGGTTTTTAATGAAGGAGGAGTGAATTAGGGACGAAATATGAGAGTAGATTATTAAACCGTGAGCGAGGAGATGGGAGAGGGAAAAGTGGAGAGGTGTGCGAAGGGTGTGGGGGTTGAAATCTGTTCATGGTGTT
>VVHJ01022764.1:11305-30301 GCA_015107715.1 Tylochromis polylepis
TAAAGTTTGATGGCTGTTTAAAGAAAGCTTTTTATACTTTTTAGAAAGTAAAACTATATACATGAGAGACTCCCTGTAGAGGGGATCCAGGTACCTCCCTCTACACCTATTTTCCTCCACAGGTACAGTTTAGCTCTGTATGTAAATAAATGAAGTGTCCTGTATTTTGTAAAACATAACGTTACATTTAGAGTTTGTTTATCTTTAAACTTGCTATCAGTTCCTGCACTTCCCGTTATGAGAGCAGCTAAGCCCTGGCCAGTATTTTATAATCTTTTTTGTGGTGAACTGGAGAGAATCACCCACCTCTGCAGGGGGAAGAAGGAGGGACTCTGCCTTTAACAGGCTGCTGTCACACGTTGGGAACCAAACAGTGGGATATAGTGTTTGTTGGTTGGGACTTTTCCTTTTTAAAAAACGATTAAAATTCATAATCAGTAGATGCATATTTTTGTTCTGTATTGTCATAGTGAGCTTTTTATAGTGCACTGTAATCTGGATGTTATCTGTTCACTTGCTGTGGCTGAGTTTCTGCATCGCATACTGGCTGAGTGTATGGCCGGTTTGACGTTGCTGTGGCGGTGTCTGTGCTGTGTCTTTGGAGCTGTGTCTGGGTTGTTGAGAGCTGGGCGGGTTGCTAATGAATGACCTGTCAGAGGTAATGAGGTCCGGTGTGCTGGATGCCTCATGGCTTCCTCTTCCCTGCTCCACTGATTCACTGGTTTCCTTCCATCACCTCTCTCCGCCCAGCTGACTGGAGGAATCGGTCTCCGTATTATGCCATCGTTGCACTAAACACGCCGTTAAACAAAGGTTAAGCTGCATATACTAACACTGAACAACTGCTGATAAAGGGGGGGGTGGAACATGATACATCAGAAATCCGACTTTTTATGGTCCTCATGTCTGTTGTCAGCACTTGGACTATGTTCTGCTGTTTAATGTTTTCCTGTTCACAAGTTTCACAGTTACAAATTGTCCTCTAGCAATTCCTGACATTTGCTCCATTGTGACTTCACATAGCCACAGCTGCAGGCTCCACCCAGCTTCTCCTCTTATGTTCATCTGCAATGTAAATACAGAAAAGGTGTGGCTCCACACACTGATTCTTTCTTTCGGATCTTCCTGATATGCCGTTCAGAGCTGGACATGCTTGCAGGAAGCTATTAATTTTCTGTGTGTCGTTGCCAAACCCAGACTGATGCCTCACTGTCTCTGCAAAAATCACATTCATTTAGTTGTTTGTTCTCAAACATCAGTTCCAGATTGGGTGAAAAATTATTATTACTAAAAATTATTAGAATAATAATAATTCTATGTTGGTCCATCTAATACTGCCACACTTTGTGCTTCTCTACTAATATGCAAATATGCATTTCCTCTTTCATTATTCCTCTCACAGAAGAAGAGCAGAGAAGAGAGCTGTGGTGAAGGTAGTGGGGTGGAGATCCTAGAAAACAAACCGTATACAGATGGACCGGGTGGGACCGGCCAGTACACCCACAAGGTCTACCATATTGGCATGCACATTCCCAGCTGGTTCCGTTCCATCTTGCCCAAAGCAGCACTGAGGGTTGAAGAGGAGTCCTGGAACGCCTACCCTTACACCCGCACCAGGTGAGATTGGCTGATATAAGGAGGCCACCTCGACACTTTTAATGCAGCATTGTGTCGATACAGGAGGATTTTCTCCTTTCAGATGCAATAAAGTAACACTAGCTTCAACCTTGACATCTCTTTAAAGCAGGGTAGTAAAAACACACAGGCTATTTTAATAGTATAAATGCTTCGTGCACGTGCTGCTGCCGCTGGTAGATCTACACTCATTTACAGACAAAATCTAGCTCAGGTTCTGCAGAGGATAATATTTCTGCCATAATTATATTCAGTGATTAATTTGATGATTTCAAGTCTAAGAACAAGTTGTCAGAATATTACCAGGCAGCCCATCAGATCGGCGCGTGGCCAGCAGCGCTCCCAGACAGCCGGACGTTGACAGCCCCTCACTTTCAGAGCGTCAGTCCATTTGTCTGTGTGAGGTCTGACAAACAAAGACGTGAAGGTGCTGAAAAGAAATCTGCCCTTGACTGCACACTCGGGATATTGATAGACTCCAAGTGCTGTTGACACATCTATTCAACTAGTGACACTTTTGCTGCAGATGCAGCAGATGGGTATGGCTTAAGTGTCTTTTATAATCAAAAGTAAGATGGTGTTGTCACTCGTAGTAAAATAGTTTGAGTTATTAATATAAACTAAGACTCCAAATGAAGGGAGACACAAAACCATAACTCCCTCGTACTTTGTTGGGACAGTTTTATTTATTTTTTTCATTTCTTCTCCCTCAGATACACTTGTCCCTTTGTGGAGAAGTTCTCCATTGACATTGAGACATACTACAAGCCCGACACTGGCAACCAGGCAGATGTCTTCAACATGTCAACAGCAGAGAAAAGACAGAGGACTATAGGTGAGACCATTTGACATCTGCCCCAAACGTCTGTGTCAACATAAAACTCGGATAATAAAATAATGTGGCTAATTTCACTTTCAAATTACACACATACAAAGCAAGCTCAGCCTGCCTGTTGGCATATGGCCACATTAGAGAATCAATACAGCAAGTAATGATCTCCTCATTCAGCAGCTGAAGGTGTTTTGCTGTCTGTCGTCTTGGTACTTATAAGATATGCAGTGGATGAGGCCCACTTGTGGTAGCTTAATGTTACAGCATCTGTTATTTTTCTCTGGTTATGAGTGTGTTTTCCCAGTGAAAACAACGCCCTGAAAGGAATGGCTCTTAGGGTACGCAGTGACTCAGTTCCAGCATTGTAATTATTTAAATCACTTGTGTCTGTGTATCTAATAGTGTTAGCTGGCATTTCAGTTATAAAAAGAATTTGAAGCTGTTAAACACAAGCTCATACAAGTCAAAACTACTGCTCCACCCACTTGTGCACACATCGTAACATAATATTAAAGCCTCAACAACATCCTTTCAAAACACCTGACTCCATAAATCCTTACCCTCTGAAAATGAATTGTCTTTTGCAGACCCAATTGACATAGTGACAGATCCCATCCCCCCTCATGAGTACAAATCAGAGGAAGACCCGAGGCTTTACAAGTCAGCCAAGACCCAGAGGGGTCCTCTGCGGGACGACTGGATAGAAGAGTACAACAATAACCCAGGCAAGACCCCCATCATGTGTGCCTACAAGCTCTGTAAGGTGGAGTTCCGCTACTGGGGCATGCAGTCAAAGATTGAACGCTTTATTCATGATGTTGGTGAGTTGAAGGTCCCAGATGTTCATGCATTTTTAAAAAAAATTTATTTTAATTTTACTGATACCCCTATTTAGATACAGTGTTAGTGAGGGTTTATTGTTCTGCAACTGTTTTTCACTAGGGTTAAGAAAGGTGATGGTGCGTGCCCACCGGCAGGCCTGGTGCTGGCAGGATGAGTGGTATGGTCTGACCATAGAAGACATCAGGCAGCTGGAGCTGGAAACCCAGCTGGCCCTGGCCAGGAAGATGGCTCAGTTTAGCCAGGCAGAGGAGGCCACCGAGGCCAACGGAGGCACGCCGTCTCCAGACAAAGACCAGGAGGTTAAAGAGGCAATCAGCTGTATTGAAGCTGAAGCAGTCGTTCCCAGCTCAGGAGGAGAAACTCTGCAGCCACGAGGTATACTTACCAAGCAGTGGTCCACCTCCTCCCGATCCTCCCGATCATCCAAGAGAGGAGGTGAGGAACATGCCATCTTCATGAGTTTACCCTCGTCACCGCTGTGTATGACTGTGTGAAGCTGGCACAGTGATGTGAAAGGGAGCTGCACCTGCATTGTGCAAAAGTCTTGAGCCACCCCTCATTTCATCATTTTTGCTTCCAATGAGGCAGGCTTTTTTTTTTTTCTTTTTTTTTTTTAAGCGGTCTTGAGCAATAGTTTTCCAGAACTCCTGGAGACCTTTCAAAGTTTTTCTTTAGTCATTGGCTGCTCTTTCTCTCATTTTCAGTCCAGTTCTTATCTCAACTATTTTCAGAAGAATGTCTTTTTGTTTGTTGAACCACTTAACACTGACCTATGAGTCATTGAAGGGTAAAGGCAACAACTCAAGGGATGAACCAATGTTGCATCTACACATAACAACTTAAAGAAAGGATGAGTTTTAGATTATATTTGTAGGCACTTTGTTACGGGCAACCTGTCACAAAAGCAGTTTCTTCCTCTTCCTTTAGTCAAAAAGTTGCAAAGATAATACAGTTTGACAGGCATAAAATTTTACACCAACAAGGTGTTTCTTGAACAGCTATTAGCTGAAAACTTGGCATATCCCAGCATTGTAAATAATGTCCTTAAACAATCTGCGAAAGCTGGACAAGTGGAGGACAAAAGAAGTGACACTACATCTAAAAAAAATTTTTTTTTAAAAAACTATCTACAGGAGATGAACAATATCTGAAAGTCATGTTTTTAAAAATTTGAAAAAAATCCAGCAAAGACCTTTGACTATCAGTCATGGTTTGGCCTTCCCAAAGCCCAGATTTCAACATTATTGAAGCAGTGTGGGATCATCTCGACAGAGAATGGAACAAAAGGCAGCCAACATCCAAAGAAGAGCTTTGAATGTCCTACAAGAAGCCTGGAGAACTGTTCCTGAAGACTCTTAGGCAGCTTTGTCATTTCTATAAGTAGAGTTCAGGCTGTGTTGAAAAATAGAGATTGACTTTCGAGCTTGTTAAAATTGTACAAACTCTGTTTTTGCCTTACATACGACATTTCCATGTATGTTTGTACATGCATGGAAATCATGTGCAAACATACATGGAAATCATTGCACCCATTTTCCTAGCAAAATATAAAGAAATGAGGGGTGCTCAAGGCTTTTGCACGGTATTGTACTCTTTCCTGTGACAACTGTATTTACATCTCATCGTGCGTTAAAGTCTTATTTGTTAAGTCTTACGTGTGACTCATTTCTGCCTTTTTATATATTTATGCATGCTAACATCAAAGTCCAAATATCCCGTAAGTAAACACAGCAAGCTGTGACACAGTAGACTCGTCCACACTAGAAAGCTAGTATGTGAAGAATTCAGGATTCAGTAAGGTCAAGCTTCAAGCTGATGCAAAGCTAAGGTAGCATTGTATGATTCTGTGATGTCTCATTTCTCCTTTTGCACACCTGCGGTTGAATGAATTTGGGTTACAGCTGCAGAGGAAGTGCAGTAATAGCTTTTTTTTGTTGTTTTGTTTTTTTGGTTCAGCTCTGCACAAAAGTACGCACTAAGAGTTAACCCCCAGGTGAAGTAACCAGACTTAATTGAAAAACCGTGAGCTCAAACCTTTGAATTGGTGTTAAAAGCAAACCGTTCAGAAGCAGCTTTTAAAGTGTACAGACTTTACGTTTGCGCCTTTACTTTCCTCTGAGGCACCTGAATTTCCTTTAAATGCTCATCAGCCGTGTTTACTCACACCCCGTGTGTGAATCTCACCTCGGTTATTTTTAGCAGCAACATTGATATCGCAGACTACTCGTCCGACTTCACCCATCTCAAGTGTCACCCCTTCTTCAAGGTGGCGTTCACTTTAGCTGCCAGATGGATCCCGACTCTCATCAAGCCTCGTTTCACCCCTGTAACTGCCCCCCTCCCTCCATTATTCCCTCCAGGGCTATTTTTAGCAGCAGTGCTGACATCACAGGACAGAGGAGGCTGATGCTCCTCAGAGTGACCCTCCCTCCATTGCTGCTGTGTCTCTCTGCACTGACAGCTACATCTGTGCCCCTCTCTTACTGCCTCTCACAGTGACCACCCCCGTCCTCTGTGCTAATGATGTATAATCCATAGACTGAAGACAGGTGATAGACGAGGCCTGTTTTTCCTCAGCTGGCATTTAGATTTTGGTGTATTTGGAGCTCATTCTTGTTGTGCTGAGCCTCAGTTTTTAACACACCACCACTGACCACTAATCAGTCCATCTGTGATGAAGTAATGCACCACAGAGACTGTTATGTTTATGTAACTGTGTGTGTGTGTGTGTGTGTGTGTGTGTGTGTGTGTGTGTGTGTGGCATTCATAGCGGTGGGGGGGTGGGTTGTGCAATACATCTTTGTTGTGGAGTGTGTGTGTGTGTGTGTGTGTGAGACACAGAGACTAAAACACACGTCCCAAAATAACGGTGAGTTTCTTGCTCGTGTGTTTCTGTTTTTTTTCCCCCAGTGAGCCCGTCACGTCACAGCATCTCTGAGTGGAGGATGCAGAGCATTGCACGAGACTCGGACGACAGCTCGGACGAGGAGTTCTTCGACGCTCATGGTAACCTGCTGCTCTGATTTTTAAAGTAAACTTGGAAGCTGGATGAAATGTTTATAACCTGTTTGGCTCCCCTTTCTTCATTTCCTGTGAATACATCTCTTTAATCACAGATCAGTTCTTAAGCTTCCCAGATACCCAGCATGCTTTGGGGCTACAGTTGAACTAGGTCGGTGTGCTGCGGCACCCATTCTTCCTACTGGATAAGTTCGGCTGAGAAGACACGAGCCTGGTGTCTCATCCTGATGTCACGTTTAAAAATCACAATCGTCTCTGCCCACCTTCATTCACACAGTTCGCGATGCATCAAAGAAATAAAAGAACCCCTTCGAATAATTCACGTGTGTGTGTGTGTGGTGAGGTTGAAACTCACCATTTAGTCAATATGATGAATGAGAATAAAATTATGCACGATGAAGTCATTGATTACACTGATACTAATTTTGCTGCATTCATTAGTTTCCACCTACCCTGAGTTTAATAGGTTGCTCGTGACATTGTGAGTCACTGGAAAACAATAATTACAATGAATTGTGTTGACGTCTAATTATTTTTTTCATATTAACATGTCACAGTATTCGTGTGTGCAGTGTGTGTGTGTGTGTGTGTGTGTGAAGCAAAAGCCAGATGGCCTGCTTAAAACGGCATGATTTATGGACACTTATTTGATTATGGGTAAATAAATGAGGACATCAGAATGAGCGTATACATGTAAGTGTTTGTGAATCACATGATGGAAGTGCACAAATTAAATCTGGAAAATGACTGAGTTGGCTCAGATTGCTTCTAATTTTAGGCTTCTGTCTTTAATGTTCTTGTGATCCTCATGCAGTAACCATCCATCACAAGGATTAGAAAAGTGTGTGCAAGTTTATTTTTACACTCCTTTTTTTTTATTTAAAAATGCAAATGAATTTAAAAGAGGAGAAAAAAAAGCTAAGGAGGCGAATCTGCCAATGATGGTACATGTGTAACCTGTCGTATTTAATTAACATGTTTTATTTAAACTATTGAAGGCTTATTAATGAGAATCTTGCAGTGGAATAAAGAAAATCTGACCTTTTATCCAGTTTAACACTGGATTGTTGTTCATATTTATGAATAAATCAGAAGGATGTTGAAGCAACTGAGGAAACCAATGAAATAAAGGACACTGTTGATTTAGAGTCAGAAGATTTTGTGCGTTAGGAACAATACTAGAAAAACTTGCTGCAAGCTCCTGTGAGTATTCAAGCCGAGTCATTATGAAATAAAGATTGTCATTTGATTTCCTGCGTTGATGCTGTTTATTTGTAGTGTAGCTACTATCGAAATAAATAGAAGGACATGATTTGATTTTAGGTCAAAGCTTGATTAACAAGCTAAAGTGAACACTATTGGGGAAAAATCACCCAGAGGGCAATTAAAAAGGATCCGTTTGAGGTCCTTCCTTTCTAAATCACATGTTAATGTCAGTAGATCAGCGAGACAATTCATGCATATATGTGCATGAATTTAAGACTCATAGTGGAAATTTTTGTAGCAGGTAATCATGGAGGAAGTTCACTGTTTTTCATTTATAGAAAATTATAGTAATACAATAAATGCAAAAAAAAAAACGTATGCTCACCGTGTGTGGATGATCGCACATGGAAACGCCAAGCTTTGTGTGCGTTTGTTTAGGTTGTTAACTTGTGGGAAACCCTAACAAGGTTCCTTTTCCTTCATTCCCTTGTTTATTTGATCACTTTGACACTGACAGGGGTCATTTAGATTAATTTTTCTGTTATTGTGCATTTTTAGCTGGTTGTCCTTGTTATACTATTTTATTTATTTACATATTAGGTTGGGGGGGTGGGTTTTTTTGGTTTGTTTGTTTTATCCCATTATTTGTTGACATGCAACAGGGTTTGTGGTTCGTGCTTAAAGACTCTACATTGTGTGAGTTTGATTGGGTGAATAGGTTGTCAGGGTAAGCTGCAAACAAATTGCCCTTTATTGGGTGGGATTAATAAAGCAGTCTGAATCTGAATTCTTGGTGTAATTTAAAACCCCTGAATGGTGAACACACTTTTAACTCATCTGTCCCCCCCCCCCAACACAGAGGATCTCTCTGATGGAGAGGAGGTCTTCCCGAAAGAGATTGCCAAGTGGAACTCCAACGACCTCATGGACAAGATCGAAGCTGCAGAAACGGAAGAAACTCCTGGTATGATGAAGACCTCTTCATGGACAGGCACACTCCTGTGACACTTGATGTTGACTGTGTGTGTTTGTGTTTCTAGGTGAGCTGTTCAAGGAAATGACTATTGATTATGAAAGAGCAACCAGCGAGGAAAGATTAGATGAGGTATGTGTGTCACACATTGACTGCCAATGCAAATAACACGCTTATAACTCGCACTCCTCTGATGCCCATCCATGTCTGGAATAAATATCCCTTACAAGCCATCTGCTGAAAGTTTCCTTCAGGACATGATTTAATTTGAGTTTAGCTGCTAAAAAACAAAAAACATATCAGGCTTTAAACTTTGGGGGATAAGAGCCTCTCTGTCCTCTTGTGTTCAGATGCGTGGCTGTCTTAGCGGCCAAGCCGATAGCTCTCCCATTCCCACCATCATGGTAACAAGGCACCAGTCAGTAAGTAAACATTTTGGCCCCAGTGCACTGTGGGGTACAACAGTTCTTCAAACACCTCCAGTCTACTAAATGCCCCTGCCCTTATCCTTGCCGTAGCCCGAACCCAAATCCATGTGTACTCCTCAACCTCACCCCCTTCTGTTCAACCCCTCCCCCGTCCTCTGTACTTAATGGAAATGTGAAGTTTTGGATTGGAAGTAAAAGACAAAACTACACATTGTGCTGTGCTAATTAATGTGAACTTGTCATCGGGAAGCATGGTTGTTGTTTGCTGTTAGTTGAACGGTTGTCCAGGTGGAGGTTGGCTCTGTTATGTGTCTTCATGGTTCCTCACCCCTCAGTGGCTATGAAAAGCAGTGTGCTTTGTAATTCATGTTCAAAACGATGGACGCAAACACTGCAAGTCGTACCTTTTCAGTCGGTTAAAAAGTGATCTGATGCCCGTTTTCAAGGCCTCGTTTATCTGTTTTTGTTTTCTTGTTTTATCACTCACAGTAAGTATGTATTCTTTGGTCATGCTGTTGAAGTAAATAAACATTTTATTGGATATTTTCCCAATCCTGCGCCTTAATGTTCCCATCCGTAATGCTGCTTTTTAAATTTGCT
This sequence comes from Tylochromis polylepis, assembly GCA_015107715.1. Taxonomy (NCBI): domain Eukaryota; kingdom Metazoa; phylum Chordata; class Actinopteri; order Cichliformes; family Cichlidae; genus Tylochromis; species Tylochromis polylepis. Next base: position 20,844 of record VVHJ01022764.1, read on the forward strand.
GTTCTCAGGAGACCTCGTCCCAGCAGTGTCTACAGCCTTCCAAGATCCATGTGCTCATCTTGGTCTTGCACGGAGGGAACATCCTGGATACAGGAGGAGGCGACCAGAACAGCAAGCAGGCCGACGTCAACACAATCAGTACGGCTTTCGACACAGTCATGCGTGTTCACTATCCTGCTGCGATGGGACGCATCGCCATCCGCTTGGTGCCCTGCCCTGCCATCTGTGCCGAGGCCTTCTCCCTAGTGTCCAAGTAAGAGGACGCGCATGCACACGTTTCTCTGCAGGCTCAAAACCTCATGGATAATGATTGAAGGTTTCTGTGCAGTTAGGTCCATAATTTATTGGATAAAAACACAATTCTTGGGGTTTTGTGCCACCGCAGTGGATTTTAAATCAGATAATCAAGCAAGATGTGATTAAAGTGCAGACTTCCAGCTTTCATTTTAGAGGTTTAATGAAGTATTTCATTAACTGTTTAGGAATTACAGACATTTGTATACCGTCTCTAATTTTAGCTCTAAAGTAATTGGGCAGATTTACATCATTTTAAATATAAGGATCCTAAGGCTCAGTGACTGCCTGAAGTCTAGAGCCCATATACATATTCTGTTGAGATGCTCTGCTGGGCCTTTACTGCAAACACCTTGAGTTGCTCCTTGTTTAATAACTGAAAAGCTGTTCCTTTGAGTTGAGACCAGGTGACTGACTCAGCTATTGAAGAATATCATATTTCTTTACCCTGAGAAACTCTTGGGCTGCTCTTACAGTTTGCTTTGGGTCATTATCCATTTGCACTGTGAAGAACTGTCCAATCAGTTTTGCAGCATTTATCTGAATCTGAGCAGAGAGTACAGCCCCGTACACGTCACAATTCATCCTGCTGCTTCCATCAGCAGTCACGTCACCACTAAACACTAGTGCTCCGATTATACTGGCAGCCATATGTACCCATACCTTCACACTGCCTCCACCATGTCTGACATTATGAGCCGTTTCTCTCATACTCCATATTTTCTCATCCAAGATCATCCTGGTTTTATCTATCCACAGATATTTTTATACAGTGTAACCAGTGGTTTGCACCTTGTTGCAAACTCTCTGCATTTACATTCATGAAGGCTTCTTTTGATTGTAGATTTTGTCAGTGATACTTCTACCTCCTGTTGTTGTTGTTATTGTTGTTTGTTTGTTTGCTTGTTTTTATTAACGATGTAAATAATTCTGTCCTCACACACTTTGGCCTTCTTCTGTGGTTTTTCAGTGTACAGTGTACCTAATTGTTTATTTGGCCACTCTTGAAGTTTTTGCTCTCTCTCTCTCTGTCTGAGAGGTTGATTTTGGTTTGTCAGCCTAATGGCTTCCTTCACTTGCACTGATGTTTCTTTGGGCCACATATTTAAAATTACAGTTAAAAGCTTTAAAATGTAGATTCAAAGTGTTGAATTTACAACTTCAGATGTTATGTCTGCTTCATTTATCATGAAATAACAAGTGAACATGCCTCACCTGGCCATGAAACTGCTCATCAGTCAATTGTAGAATTAGTTTTGAGCCACTTAAAATGAGGGACTCTATAAAAAATGCCTGTGATTTGGTTAAACCACTCCAATTAAAGCTCAAAGTTTGCCTTTCAACCACATCCTGAGTTGTAATTTAAAAATAACAAAAAACATTGTGTTTTTGTGGAACAAATTATGGCTCTAACTGTATTTTAGCTCGATGGCTGTTTGCTTATGATGGAAGAGGTCCAGGTGCAGCTCATGACTCTTGTCCCCTCTTCCTGCGTTTATTTATTCTCCTATGTGCATGCCTTGGGTTTTAAATTTTATAATATGATTTTTATCCACTTGTGTTCTCACAGCCTGAGCCCTTACAGCTACGATGAAGGTTGTCTGTCCAGCAGCCAGGACCACATCCCACTGGCAGCCCTGCCTCTCCTCGCCACCTCTTCTCCACAGTACCAGGACGCTGTGGCCACCGTCATCTTCCGAGCCAACCAGGTGTATGCGGACTTCATAAAATCTCTGGATGGAGCTTCTTTCTCTGGCCAGGTCAGATACCGATGGGGTTTGATGTTCTTGTATGCCATTTAATAAAGAATTGGAGTCATTACAGTTGAACCAGCTGTACTTTTTGAAGCCACATTATCCTCTTTTTAGGTGCTCCTGAACCCCGCGGATATATGTAATAAATATTTTTCATCCTTTAACTCTTCAGGTTTGCCTTATTGGGGACTGTGTGGGAGGAATCTTGGGCTTTGATGCTCTGTGCAGCAGCAATCAAACAGTAAATGAGAGCCAGAACAGCAGTCGTAGGGGCAGTGTCATTAGTGTGCAGGTAAGCGAGACATCATCCAGCATTAATGAATGCACGGCGACAATATCAGCTCATCATAAAATTGCCTGGAACACTCCTGTATGCACTTTTAACCTGTTTAGTTCATCTTAATTGGCTCATTTGTTGAATTTTTTCTTAAAGTGCTGAAAGTTTTTATGGCACATTTTCACAAATTGCCCCTGCAGGACCAGGATCTTCTCTCTCCTGGTATCATTGTCAACAGCGGACATGGATCAGTATCTCCAACCTTGGAGGGCAGCCGCCACCTCAGTCGCAGCAACATCGATATCCCACGTACCAGCGCAGGCGACGACACCAAGAGACAGCTGCCTCGCAAGAGAAGCGACTCTTCCACCTACGAGCTGGACACCATAAAGCAGCACCAGGCTTTCCTGTCCAGGTGTGTCATCCGTGGAAGGACAAACCCTTTATGTGGGATGAACTTGTTTTGTCCTTTTGTCATGCACTGTCAGAATATGTTTTATTTTTAGTTCCATGCACAGAAGTGACTTTGTGTTGTCCTCCTAGCTTACATTCCAGTGTCCTGCGGAACGACACAGCCTCCCGAAGGTCGAGCAGCAGCACTATGCTGGACGGAGGTTCCCTGGGGAAATTTGATTTCGAAGTGTCCGACTTTTTCCTCTTTGGCTCTCCACTTGGCTTGGTACTCGCCCTGAGAAAGACTGTGATCCCTATGTTAGATGGTGAGCTTCTTCCTACAGAGAAATACAAGAATTATCGCTTTGTACTATCTGTTAAGTGAAAGGTTTGCCTCAGGTGGAAATCTGCTTATTACTATAGACACCTATAGACCAGACTATCATCAAAATATGCTTGAATTCTTCCCTTCCCCTTTGTTATGTCCCTGGTTTCATTTCTCCCCCTAGTGGCCCAGCTACGACCTGCTTGTCAGCAGGTTTATAACCTGTTCCACCCAGCTGATCCTTCAGCCTCCCGCCTCGAGCCTCTGCTGGAGAGGAAATTTCACCTCCTCCCTCCGTTCAGCGTACCCCGTTACCAACGCTTTCCCCTGGGAGATGGAAACTCTGCCCTGCTGGGTGAGCTCTTTTTACAGATGATAGATGAAAGGCCACTTTAATGTGAAGCTTTCAGCTCTTGTACGTCTGTCTCGGATACACACACACACAAATTCAAAATACCCTTTAAAAAAAAAAACGTAACAACAACCACTGAAGATCACATCACGTGATTCTTCAGATGCTGATTTTAACCCACTGTCCTTTTTCCCCGTGGATGCACGCCATAGATGGCTTAAAGATTCCTTAGCAGCACATGTTGAGTTCATTCACAAAGTAAACACTGCCTGAAAGAGAAATTACACATTTTTCTACTGTTTGTGCTTCGGCATCTTTTGTGAAGCAGTTTATTCATCTCGGTGTTGTCACAGTCCCGCTTGTGGTTGCTGTTTGGACTGATCTTTATAGCGGTGGATGCCTACCCTGTTTATACAATTACATCTCTGCTGTTCTCGAAGAAAACGCACACAGAATTTAATAAGATCATTAATGAGGAGGAATTTTCTTTTCTTTTCTTTTCTTTTTAAAAAAAAATATATCTAACATTATTGAATCAGGAACTGAGGCTTAATAAGGATGGACACCGGGGTTAATAAAGATGTTTAATAAGGTTAAGATGTTTCTTAATTACTTCGGACCAGAGTTTTTGTGTTCCCTGGTGGTGATAACCTCCATCAGATCAGCTATCAATGACCATCTTCAGGCCTTCCAACATTTTTTTATAGCAATAAAGTTTCAAAGACAATTTCAAGATCACTGTTAAGGCAAGAGAGTTCAAATGATTTTGTAAGTAGCATATTGCAGGCTATTTCTAATCTTAGAACAGGGTGATATGTCAGCTTATTGTGTCACTGAGGAGCTGCTGTGGTCCAGAAAAAGTGAGCTCCACTAAGGGCTTGACTCTTGTTCCTTGTTCAATTCTTGCTTCATATGTTTTTGTCTTCCTTGTCTTCTTTCCTTCTTCCTCTCTTGGCCTCCTGTCTCCATATCTGTGTACCTTGCTCTCTACCTCTAAAACCTCCTTCCCGACTTCTACCCCTCCTGCCCTTCCACCCACCCCCCTCTGTAGTGGAGACAGTCCAGAGCAACGCTCAGCTGCTGCTTGACAGCGGGCCTCCCCTGTCCCTTCGCTGTCAGGAGACCATCAGTGAGACCTGCATCCCTGTACCTGTTCTTAACTGGCAGGAGGGCTCCCTCAAAGCCACACCCGCCACTATGGAGTGTGTGTAGCCTCTCCCATTCACCTCTATCTGTTCCCGACCCTCATTCGCTGTATCTCTGTGTTCCCTGTGTTCGTCCTTCTCGCCATTATGTCGAGATGCTCAGATTCCAGGCCACGTCTTGCTCTCTTTGAGTATGTCCATGCTGTCATTTCAGTGTCTCCAAACACTGATAAGTTTGAAAGTTTTAAAACCACATATATTTTACCTTTTAGTGTTGTGCCTTCTGGTTTACAATTTAAAAAGAAATGTAGTAAATTCGAACATCAAGTCATGGAAATACTCAAAACAAATCTGCTAAGCATCTCTTGTGGTGCTGTGTTTTGCTTTGTGCCATCACATTTTCATGACAGAGTTTGGAGGATGCAAGCGTCTGTGTTTGTGTGCTGTGGTTTTAAGGCCGGTTTCAGTGTATTTGCATCATCTCTGTAATATTACCTGATTGGTGGTGGTGGCATAGGGTTTTTTGTTTTATTTTGGTTTGGGTGTTTTTTCTTTGTTTTTTTTGCTGTTGTCTGAATTTCCAAAAAAGGTATTGATGTGCTGCTTGTGACGTGTTTGTGCAGTGGACTTTGCAGTGGAGCTCTGTGTATATATGCTAAATAGACTGAAGCCTGTGTTCCTCCGTGTGAAACTAGTCAGAGGTCTTGTGATTTTACGAAATCTCTGACGTTTTTTTATTTTCAAGACATTAGAATGGGCTCTGAATTAAAAATCACCTCCATAAGACACACACTAATATTACTGGTATTACTGTAGAAGACGTGGATATTTGTGATTTTACATTCACTATGTGTTTAATGTCTTCATTTACCAGTCACGTGTTGATCGGTGAAGAAATGTGACCGGGGCCTCGCCACCTGCTGTCACATTTCTCACCTGCATTCCTCCTCCTCCCCCCACCGTCACTGTGAGTTCCCCCTTACCTGTGTCTCTGTCTAATGGGATCTCCTTGTTTGGGCTCAATAGCGGATGTTGTTCAGTCTCATGGTGGTGTCTTCATGGACAGTTCGTACCCCTCATCCCCCGTAACGGGCCCCCTCTCCCGGGGCCAGCGGAGGGCCAGTGAGGTCAGCATTGCCAGCCAGGTCTCAGGAATGGCAGACAGTTACACTGCCACCAACATAGCCAACAGTAAGTGCTCTCAATACCAAACAGTCTCTCTTTCTCTCTTCCTTCCACTCACACAAACACTCTTTTAGTAATTCTCCCGCTTTCTCTCACATTCAGCCCAACTTTTATCTGCTTTTATCTGTCCTAGTTTCTCTTTCCAGCCCTCTGACATCATTTACTCTCACTCTGACTCTACACACACCCTGCTGTCCTGCAGAAGCAGTCTAGTCAGCCACATTAAGTGTCCCGCTCCCTTTTTGCTCTTTTCTGCTTTGCCAGATTTTGGATTGAAGTGAGACTCATGAAAGGTTTATCCATCTCCTGTTAAAACTAAGACAAGATCAGAGTCCCGCTTAGAGCCACTTTCCACTGTCTGTCTTTCTCTTATTCACTGTCTAAATGTAAATGCAATGAACGAGTGCTGCATTTATCTAATGTGGCGATGCATGTAGACACCCGTTTCCCTCAGCCATTCCTGCATTGTCGACTCCCTCTTGCAGTGTTTGCTGAGATAACTGGTACTGTTTCCTCTTTGTTTGATGTCCTTTGAATCCCTCCTGCCCCTCACCCGTTCACTTCTGTTACCAGAACATTTATTTGTGCCTCACGTTACTGTGCCTGAACACTGCTGTTCAGCCACCCACAATATAACCCTGGAAATGTGCTTAAACTGATTACGACATGTTTCTCTTCTGCAACAGTATCACTCTGCCCAGTTACCTGAGCTGTTCCTAATATTTATGTTTCAGGCTTATACAGTCACAGCTCTTTTTAAAACTGTCCAAGCTGTCTTAAAGTGTCACAAGTGAATTAGTATTTATTTTATCATATGGTTTCTTGATCTTTGTTTTGGCTTTTTGTTGTGTTTTTTTTCCCCATAGCTGAATCAAACCAGGTTAACCAATCCAAAAAATACAGTCTTTTGTCCCTACTCGCCCTATCACCACAAAACAAATTCTTCCTGAAAACTCCTCTCACGTCCTGTAAGGAAACAAAGGCTTGCCAGGCCGCAGGATCCTCTGATGCATATGTAGCGGCAGAGCTGGACGATGAGGCAGACTCTAGTGACTCTCTAAGTCCCACTGGCCAGTATGAGAACTACCGGGCAGGCCTGGACTTTGCTATATCTGATCTGGTCTCACTGGACTCCCAGGCTGAAGTGGACGAAGGTATTTTTTTGTAAGGGGTGGCTAGTGAAATCGGTGTGAGGCTACAGGTCTCTTCTGTGTGCTGCTCTGTTTTGTGCCACAGTCGAAAGGCTCAGTGCTGCTCTTCCAAAAAGTCTCTTTGCCTCCCTTTCACTTCATTTTTCTAAAATGTAATTCACAAGGATTCAGGTGCATTCACAGTCACTGATGAGGGGTAATCCATAAATCTAGATGCTGCTGGGGCTTTTAAAATCATTCATCTTCTTTCACGCGCAGACTAACACAAATAACCACCTTCAGCTGCTCATGTAATCAGCTCTAACCATCAGTTCCTGTTCTCGGCCTTTGGATTTGCTGATAATAACGATTATAAACTCCTTCCTTTCCCTCCTGTAGCTGAAGAACTGCTGGTGATGAGTGTGGCTGAAGATTGAAATCGACTTTTTTTCTTTTTTCTTTTTTTTGCTTATAACATCAGGGGTGTTGCACCTTTCTGTGGCATCACATACCTCATGCTGGTTCTTTCAGTTTCATCTTACGTCTCTGTACACTATTCACTCCATTCCCATTGCAGTTGCAGCACGCTGGTGGGGTACAAAGCGGCTGGACTTTGCCCTGTACTGCCCCGATGCCCTAACAGCTTTCCCCACAGTGGCTTTACCACACCTGTTCCACGCATCATACTGGGAGTCTACTGATGTTGTGTCTTTTCTCCTGAGGCAGGTGAGTAAACGGTAATATTGAAAGTGTTAGGACTTATTCAGACATTCTTAGTATGAATCACTGAATTGTCCCCGTTCAGGTCATGAGGCATGAAAACTCAAGCATTCTGGAGCTCGATGGAAAAGAAGTGTCTGAATTCACCCCCTCTAAACCTCGGGAAAAGTGGCTCCGCAAGAGGACTCACGTGAAGATCAGGGTGAGTCTGTTTCAGAGAGCTTTAAAGTTTAGTTTGTAGTTTTAGATACCTGCCATCTAATTACAAATCAAAAAATAGCCCTTGACTTTAAATTTAATTAAATTAAAAAAAAATTAAATAAAGCACCAAATCACAGTAACTTGCCTCAAGGCAAAGACCCTACAATAATACAGAGAAAACGCCCAACAATCAGATGACCCCCTATGAGCAAGCACTTGGTGACAGTGGGAAGGAAAAACTCCCTTTTAACAGGAAGTAACTGGTTGCGGCCATCTGCTGTTGGGGTTGAGGGGAAGGAGGACGTGACAACACTCTGGACGAGAGCCAAAGGTTAATAATAACCAAATTCCAACCAATATGCAAAAAAAAAAGCACAGAGAGAGTTGTTGATATTTGTAAATTGTTTTTGTTTAAATAAAGATACAGCAACACATCAGCATTTTCCCTTTCTTTCTCCGCTTTGACAGAATGTGACGGCCAACCACCGAGTGAACGACGCTGTCTTCACCGAAGACGGCCAGCAGGTCTTGACAGGCCGCTTCATGTACGGCCCTCTGGACATGGTCACTTTGGCCGGGGAGAAGGTGAACACGCTTCTGTCTTTAGCAGCCCACCTCCTGCTGTTAGGGATATCTGGGAAATCTGGGTTTGAGGGGTTTTTTGTTTTGTTTTTGTTTTTAGCTCATCTCTCCAAAGGATGGATGAGCTTATGGTCATATTTTAGTGAAACCATCGTAACCAGGACAGTTATTAGTCGTAACTGTCCTGGTTACGACTGCTTTTCAGCGTGTTTGACTTCTCAGTGGTTTTTAAGTCTTATACATTTGTGGCTTTTTCCATCTTAAATCGTCGTGCACCTTATGTTCAACAAACAGTCCAAAGTTCAGGTATATATAATGATTGCTGTGAAATTTTAGCTTCATAAATTTCAAGATATATTATTGAAAATTGCTCTGTTGACCCAGTACATTTTGAAATCTGAGCCACTGCTTGAACACAAGTATGTCTCAAACTATTGAAGATAAAAGCCTGAAACATTCAGTGGCCTTACTAGATACAGTATACAGTTGGATTTCATGATAATGCAAAATGAAACATTTAGAAAACTTTTTAACGTGAAACATTTAGTCATAAAAATTAAGACAATGTTATTTTCATTCAACTTTACCTCTGGGTTGAGAAAATGTGACAAAAACTAAAATATCAGTAGATCGGTTGTATTGAAATGCTTTTGTTTCCTTTTCATTCCTGCACAGGTTGACCTCCACATCATGACCCAGCCACCATCGGGAGAATGGGTGTACTTCAACACCGAGGTAACCAACAGCAGCGGGCGCGTGTCTTTTGTCATCCCAGAGGACAAGCGTCTGGGAATCGGAGTGTACCCGGTTAAAATGGTGGTCAGGTGAGATTAGCCTGGTACTAAACTGTTATAGTATTTTAATATTCAAGATTTTTGTGCATTTTTCTTCAGAGCCTGGTTTCCATTTGCCTTTTAGTCCACTTTATTGTAGCTCAGTTTTTCAAATCTTCTTGTCTCCATTTTCTTATTCTTTGTCTTCGTCCATCAGGCTGTCAGGATACTGAATTCTCTCCCTGCTCTGTCCCTCTCACATACAAACTCCAGACCTGCATTCACCTCTTCCCTCTGACCCCCCCCCCCCCCCCCCCACCCCCGCTA
>VVHJ01022765.1:1883-11908 GCA_015107715.1 Tylochromis polylepis
GCTTGAGATGGGGGGGGGGGGGGGGGTTGCATTGTAGTGGGAGGGCTTGACCAAAAGCCTGTTCTTTTTTTTGTGTTTTTTTGTGTTTTTTTTAAAGCGCACACAGCTGTGCACATGTTCAAAAGAAAGCATGAAAGCGCAGACTTTGCCTGCAAGGGATATCTCAAATAGCATATCCATTAAATTTGTCACTGAAAGGAACAGTGGTGAGCGCAAGTCCCTTCGAAATTTCATTAAAATATTATAGAACTGAGCTAATGTTTTCCACACAAAAGCTTCAGAGTAATGTTAAAAAAGGGAAGTGGCTAACAATGATTAATAGCCTCAGAATAAGTAAACCTGATGTCCCATCTAGATCCATTAGCATCAATTATTGCAAACCTGGGCTGGCATTACAAACAATGATCCAGATTAAGCTGATGATCACATCCCAGACATATGAGCTTTCCAAATGCCAGCACAACTTATCATACTTCAACAAGCCTGTCCAACCGTGAACATTAGATCCATCACAACCTACTACCCCTTGAGGATGCTCTTTCTCTTCAAGTGGAAGGTGGCTAATGTGTTTGTGTGTGTATGAGGACATTACATCTATGTTTGTACTGTCTGTGCCTGTGCAAAGGTGGGAGCCAGAGGTATGTATTCAGTGCTTTTTATCAGCCTGTCTGTCACTAGACAAGACAAGAAGAATGCGTGGAATAAAAATAAGATATTTAAAAGTATCTTTAATTCTCCCGCCTCAACTCTGGTCCTCAACTGTCCACTTTGAGTCTAAAAGCATTGTGGTTTGCAGTTAGTGGAGTACTCTTTAGTTAGCCATTGAATGAGCATTAACTAATACATTATACCTGTATATTGCGAAAAGAACATTCTGAAAAGACAAGCCAATGCCTTAAACTTGCTTCTTGCCAATGCCAGCAGGGGGCGACTTCTACAGCTGCAAAAAGTTGTTCAGTTGGACCAAAGCCTATGCTCAGTCACAACACTTTTTGAGTGACTCTATGAGCTTAATCACTTGTTTCAAGTTTTACAGAATGCACAACAATGGTTAGTTTGTAAATTATGGACACGATTAGAGCCAAGAAGGAGGATAAATTGGGGTATTATTTACCTTTACCATGTGACTGACAAGCCACTAGCCTTGGTTTCTCAGATAATGGAGTGGTTAGAGTCCCTAACCCCAAAAACATCAAGACAGTGATAATAAAAACAGTCATTCTGCTGTAAGTCTTCGTTACATTTCAGCTGCCTTCATTTATATACAGTCTCTGGGTACACCTTCTGATAAGTATAGAGCTGCACACAGGCCAACATTTGTAATTTCAGAACTGAGATTACAGGGCATATACTTTGATACTGCACTTCCATGAAATTTGCAACATTCTAACATATGCAGATAAAATGAAAGAAAGTGATGTAGCAGAGAGCGACATTACCCAGTCCTCTGTTCAAAAAACACTGAATCCTACTTTGTAAGGCATTTTTTCACATTGACCCTGCTTTGACTTGGGAAAGTTCACACATTATTCCATTCCCTGCTAGCCTTGCACTTAAACAGCCTACATTATAGACATTAGCTGCAACAGCTCATTAACAACTGATACCAAACACAAACCAATAAGTGTGCATCTCGTTTTACATTTACTGCATTTAAGTTTAAACTGACTGCTGACTGGTTAGTGTTAATATTAGTTTTCATTAGGCAGTCACTCCCTGCTGCTGACACTGTAAGTTAAAGTGCATTAGGGCAATGAAATACCAGCTCAACTCCAACTCACACACTTTCAGAGGCCGTCATGAATGCTGGATTCCAACAAAACCACAATGACAATGTCTTCAAGTATGTCAGTTTCATATCATCAATGTATCTATATCATGCTTTTTTCAAGAAGCTGATGAAGCTTTTCTCAAGCCACAGGGTAACTGCACAATGTTTTTTTCCAAGTAGTACTGTTTATTACTAATAAAGAAATTTGGATGTGTACTGGGACTGTCACTATATTACTTGACAGTTATTTTTCAGACACTTCACGATGACTATGTGATTTTTTTTAAATTTTTTTTTAATTCTGTGGGCAAAGTGGAAAACTGTTCTGTGGCCAGTTGAATTGAAAACTGAAATTCTTTTTTAGAACATTAATCCTCTGGATTAAACAGGAGCGGGGGTATCTGGCTTTTTGTCAGCACTCAGTTCAAAAGCCTGCATCCCTGGTGGAGGTTGCATATCTGGAAAGGTACCATCAAAGCTGAAAAGTATACACAGGTTTTAGAGCAAAAGATGCTCCTGTCTAGATGATGCATTTTTGAGGGAAGACCTTGAATATTTCAGCAAAACAATGCTAAACTGCATAATTCATCTATTACACAAGCATCACAGTAAAAGAGCCAAAGTGCTTAACTGGCCTGCCTGCAATGAAGAGAATTCTCCAACTGAAATCATTTGGACCATCATTACATAAAAAATACAACAAAGCAGACTGAGGACTGTTGAGCTGTATCAGACAGGAATGGGACAGCATTCCTCCTCAAAAAGTCCAACAAATGGTCTCTTCAGCTCCCAAATATTTACAGACTGTTGCAAAAAGAAGAAAAGCTGCTACACAGAGGCAAATGTGGCCCTGTTCCAGCGTTTTTGACAATTTTTTTTTCTTACATTTTCTCAGTTTAAACATTTGTTTAATATGTCCTATAGTGATCAAAACGTCTTACACAGCATTACAGCTTTTTTTGGATTTGGGATAGTACACAATTGATTATGATATTAAACACATACATTTTTGATATTATATTTATATTTTGAAACCTGTCATGTACTCTCACTTTAACAATTATTTAGTAATGTAAAAGAGCAAAAATGTAATGTGCTCCAAAAGGGTTAGGGGCGGTACTGAGTTTGCTGAGCACCCTCCCCCCTCTAATTCCCTGCACATATCATCAAAAAAGTTTTCCCCATTTCAAAGGCTGGACAGCTTAAAGAGGTAAACATTAAATGCTGAGTGAGTTATTCCACTTTATAGCAGGTTCCCAAGTGCGATATGTTGATAGTGTACTGCGGATAAAAAAGTAAAAGCTGGATCATACCCATTAGCTATTTACACCTCATTAACTAAGTCAATATACTCACACCACATTATCACTCAGCTGAGAGGAGTCCAGAGGATTTATTTGCATTTAAATTAGGTATTCATATTTCCCCTTAAGGATTTAAAGCCTATTCTGGTGACATCAGGAATCCCCCCCCCCCCCCATGTCCTTGGCAAAATAGGAGCTTTTCTGACTCTGATGAGACACTTTATAAGTAACTGAATATACACTCCTCCGCAAAACAGGATATATACCATTTCAAGGACAGCTCAGTATACAATACTTTGTTTTCTTCTTGAAAGCTCAACCTTCTTGACATCTCTGGTCGCTAAAACTTCAGCAGTGAATAAGCTTGTCACTGCATTCAAAGCACAGCCCTCGGAGTGCCACCCATATAAGAAGCCCACACTATCATTCTGTTATTGAATATGAAGCCTGTTCATCAGTATGAATTATGTGTGTACATCTTTTACATAATCAGCGATACAGAATCAATAGACATACTAATCAAGGGCAGCGAGTATTGAGTGGGAGCGCCCACTAGCCATCAGTTATCCTTGCCTCGGGAAGCAGACAGCCACGACCCTTGCGAGGGTTACCGTCATCCATCAAAAGTTTGTGACACGGACACGAATCCTGAAGTATTTGGAGCCCCGCCAATTCCAAAGAACAACCTTGAAGGCGTCACGGAGCGTGTAGACTAACAAATGTTAACTGAGGAATACCATTCAACTGACGAGTGAGCAAGTCTCATTGTACAGTTTACTCTTGTTCTACAGAATATATGCTATGCTCAACCTCCAGAAGGAGATAATACTTTAGCAAATACAAATCCTGACTTCTGAATTACAATTTAAATGGAAATGTATGATTTAAGTTCAGACCCATAAACAGGTCTTAAGTGTCAATGCAATCTAATCTTTCTAAAAATCCATTATTGGTGTTGTTGAATTTACTCACCTGGAACAAGATTAAGACACCACTAATACCTGTTTAATTAAAGGAAAGGCAAAAATCCCTCACACCCTGAGATAAATGACTGAATTAGAAGGCAGAGCATGTTCACCCAACAACAACACTTTCCTGTGCTCACAACGACTCACTATCAGGATTTCATTATCAATTCTAAGACCCAGCTCAAAATTAAATATCTCTTGACCTTCACACTGAGTCAAAACAATTAACTATGGCACTGATTCATTTGATTTTGTGAGAAACTAGCAGCTTATTGAGGCTCCCATCACCAAATATCTGTACTGGCAGACCCGCACTTTTGTCAATCTTCAACAAATGTTCTAATTAACTAGTCTAGTCTGAAAAGTAAAATGGAAATGGAAAAGTACCCATTCCATGACCATTTGCATGTAATAAAAAAAAGCTGTAGTCCACAAATACATGCAGCAATAGATTAGTAATTGATCAATAACGCAAAAAGTGTATAGGTTTTGAAGTGTTTGCAACTGTGAGTGTGACATCAGTTACTATTTGTTTGGTTGACTGACATTTACAAGACAAGACAGCAGAAGGAGAAGTACCATCGACTGATAAAACAAGATGCTGAGGTACATACAATTGTCCAAATGGAGGGAGGAAAATAGTTCTCTGCAGTGCTCAATTTCATAAGTGCAAAGCAGAACAGCACACAAAAACGAGCTTCTTTTGAGATGTGTGGTTGAAAAGAACTGGGCAGGCAAAAGACATTGCTGCATGCGCTATGGTTACTGGTAACACTGAACAAAACCCTAACACCCTGTTCCATCCTGTGTTTCACTTCCTGCTGTTGGTTATGAATGCTGAAATGTAAAATGTGTTTTAAGCACAGTGCTGAACAACATATATCCTCTGAGAGAGGCTGTGATGTATAAATGCTCCACAAAAAAAAGCACACACTTCAAGTAGACCTTGGGGTAGATGTACTGCTCAGAAACATTAAGGGAATACTTACATCACACATCAGATCTTGATGGATGAAATATTCAAGTAGAAAATCTTTACTGGTATGCACTGTCATTTTTATTTTTTAGATCAAAATGATGCGACAGTGATCAGTGGAAACCAAAATCATCAGCCCCTTAAAGCTTAAAGCCTGGATTCAAAATCACACCAAAAGTCAATTAAATGCTCTCTTAATTTGTTTTTTTGAGAAGCAGATTTTGTTTTTGCTAAAACGTTTGTGTAGTATTTCGAATATAACAAACTATACTGGGTGGTCTGTAATTTCTCAAGAGGTTGCCATAGCAATCTACGTGTCGATTTGGCACAGATTTTCACACCTTTCCTCATACAACCATCCCATTCACCTGGGCTTGGGGATCCACACTCAGGGTCCACTACCCCTAAGAATGAGATTGTGCCTCCTTCTGGTCCCAAACAGGAGACCTTCTGTGCAAAAGTCAAATGTGTTAGCCCTTACAGCATGGAGACACATTAGTAAACTATTGAAGTTTCTCGCATGACGTGAAGCGCACATTGTCTCCCATACTGGGAGTAACACAATCACCGGTTGCTAGGGTAAGAAGTGTATTCCCCAACTGGTTGACAGCGGTTCCTCAGGGCTGCTGGTGCGATGCAACCTGCAAATGGAGACTGGCGAATGGTTTCCTTTCAAAGTAAAAGTTGTGCCTGTCATGTGGTTGGGTTCGGTTCACAGAAAAAACTATGTGCCACAGACATTCATACATTACCTGCTGTTATTTTTTAATTTAAAGATTCCCCATTCCTGCAGTAGCTCACTAAAATTAGGTTACAACGAAATACATTTTTGTTTCACATTATCATGTACTTTAAGTAAAAATTTGCTATTATTTTAGATTTTACTTCTCTGTAACTCACATGAAAACACAAAACACCAGCAAAGTGTTTGTCTGTTTTACAAAAGTCCTACCATCTCTGTGGCTCTTAACTTTAACCCCACTGGTTTCTACTGAAGATGCACAAATTCCACATGCATGATATTTTTGGTACATCTGTGATTTCTTTAACAGGCTGGTCAGTGTAGATTTAAGCTTGACTCAAACAAAAGTACAGGGTGTTTGTTGTGGAATATTTCCAGGTTTGAATTGATGTGCATTCTGCGCGCTAATGAGTATTTACTGTGTCTGTGGTATCGACTGTACAGCATGTATGTTTGTGGTAATGACAGAAGGTGTCACACCATGTGCAAATGTGTGACTCAGTGATGTATTTTTAATAGTCTGTGCAAAACAATGAATGCTCTGTGGCAAAAACAAAAGGTCTAGCATTTGCTTGTGGGATCAGTTGTGTGGTCTTTGTGTGAGGTTTGTTAACATGAAAAATGCAGCATATCATCCAATCCTCAGATGGCATATTTTGTTGAGTTACTTCTACAGTTATGTATGTAACGAAAGTTCCTCCAGGTATGAATGGGATGACTAGCTTTTTGCAATTATCGGTAGTTTCTGTTCCAATCCTTATTTTTTCTCATGCTGTTTTTGGAAGTTGTTTAATTTTCTTTGTGCCTTGTGTTGCCCCTGTCTGTCTCACTGCTATGTGTCAAATCGTGTTCTTTCTTTCAGTGTAGCCTTTCATTTCATTCCTGCTTTATTTTGAAGGTTAGTTCCTCTTGTGGCTTTCTCTTTCTTTTTTACATCCTGTCTTTGTTCAACCTTGTTATTGTCATTATTGACTTCACCTGTACCTTGATACATGCATGTTTTCTTTCAGTCTTTGGGTACCTCCCTCCTGTAAGTAATTAAAGGACCTTTTCTTCCTTTTACCTTCATGTCTCCATTTTGACATTTGTCCAATGTGACATATTTTAGCACTGACACGCCTCCATGGTTCCATCAAATACAAGTTTCTTTGACAGTTTCATTCTCTTTCTGTGGTATACACTCTAGTTATACTCCATCTTGTTTCAACAGGAAATCGATTATAGTAAGGACATGTTTTCATGACAGTGGAAGAGTACACTGAACATGGGGCAGACTTATAATCTCTTGACTTGTGACCTTTTTGATTGTAGCAGATGTGCATTTATATGGCTCCAAATGATTACTCTCATTTTGGCTCTGACGGGTGCAATTAGCACTGGGCTTATTAGAGGAGTGAGTCAGTTCAGACCCTGTCTTGTGTCAAAATCATAGTCAAATTATGCGTGAAACTAATTACCAGCAAAAGGTCATGACCTTTACTGAAGAAAAAATAGGACTGTTAGGTGCTGAAACACAACTTATACCTGCACTGTGTGTATCCGACTAGGAGTCGATGTTAGTTGAGTAGGATATCTCTGACTACCCCGCTGCAGGAGGACCTCACTCATATCCTTTACTTCCCTTAAATTTCTGTAAAGAATTGCATGACACTCTAAAGTAATACCAGTTGCCCTTTAAATTATTTGCTTGAACCTTTACCATTTAATCATGCAGTGGAGATAATTAAGCTATACCAAGAGTAATAAAGAAGATGGATGACATTCGGCCATACATGCGCACCCCAACTCTGTGACAACAAGCAGGTTAGTAAGGTCAGAGTCCGACAATTGATGGAACTGTCATCCTATCATAGTGGAAATTCACCAGCAGAATCAGATCATGGATTGACTTCCTGCTGGTCCAAGGAACTAAACAAATGGCCTGAGGCATATTGGTGGCCTTGTCCCCAAACACCAAACCTCACAATCTAATCTGAGTTGGTGATCACTCTTTTGCATTTAATGTCATGATTTACTCCTGTCAAATAACTGGCACATAAAGTAGGCACTTATTGACTCAGTCCTGCTAGAAATATGAGGTCCAGAGGCTTGTCAGTTAGACTCATCAAGATCCATCAAACAATCTGTCATCCTCCTGGTCGGAAATCAGTATGATAGGGCCATTAAAAAAACATTAATCTGCAAAAGTGATGGTGGTGACTTTGCATTTCTTCATGA
The DNA here is from genome assembly GCA_015107715.1 of Tylochromis polylepis. Classification (NCBI taxonomy): domain Eukaryota; kingdom Metazoa; phylum Chordata; class Actinopteri; order Cichliformes; family Cichlidae; genus Tylochromis; species Tylochromis polylepis. The sequence continues at coordinate 9,862 of VVHJ01022765.1, forward strand.
GTAGGTGTGGTGTTTTTGTTCTCTGAAGTAAGAGAAAGTAAAGTTTCATCAGCTAACCCTTGGTACCCCTAATGGCCACTATCAGCCACTCTGCATTTCTGAAGAGGCTATAAAACTATGACACTGTGATACAGTTGAGTAGTATCACTCAGTGAAGCTCACATCTAACCAGTGACAGCGACACCAAGGTGAGTGGGTGAGGATATCCTGAACTTTTCTGTCGCTAAGCTGTTTTTGCCACTGTTTTTCTTTAGTTAGCTGGTATTAGCTAGAAGTTTACTGGAAATTTCTTTGACGTGGAAGAAACCTAACCTTTTCAGATTAAGGAAATTTGTAAATAATCTCATATGGTGCTTATCAAACTGTTTATCAGAGGGGAAGTGTGACTTCTAGGACACTCAAGTATAGCATTAGCTGCCATAATGTTAGCTTACAACTATCTACTGTTGTCTAGCTGACTCATTGTCTGTTGTCCAATGTCTAATCAGCATAACTAACTCTGACTATATTATGAATAAATAAGCACATTTATGCACATTTTCTTATATTAGAGTGGAGCAAATGAGGCTTCAGGTGATGAAGAAGAGGATGAGGTAGACATGAGAGAGGAGAGTGCAGTAGTGTAGGGGGCAAATGAAGAAGTGAGAAAAGTAGAAAGACAATGAGAAAGATGCACTGAAAAAACAAATGTACAAATTTTAAATATATAGGATAAAAGTGCTATTTGTGATCTTTAAATTAAATTCTTTTTAGCTACATTTAGCTGCGTAGAGTGTTCATCAGATTTCCCTTCTTTCTATCTGGAACATGCTAATGCTATTGAGGTACAGAGGGTTAAAAGAGACTGAATGGTCACTTAGCTAATAAGCCATTAGCATACAACTAATGTTCATGCTCAAACATGGCTAAGAAGTTTAGCTGGTTCTGCAGAATGTACAACCAATACCTGAACCTTCCACTTCATCACAGTGCCTGTACTCCAAGACACCTCAGAGGAAAAGGTTGAGCTTTTTCCTCCACTGCAGTGAGTTTAGCGCTTTCTGTTTGCCTACTGTGCAGCCATTTATAGAGTAAACACGCCAGTCAACACACAGTGAGCAAATAGCACCTCAGAGATAACTTTCTCCATGTTAAACATGTCATCAAGTGCAACCCACTATGTTATCCTTGTTTGTGACTGATATATTTTTACCCTTCTGCCTCTATTCTTACTTTTTTTTTCCAATGGAAGCCAAGATGCCTCAAATGCTCGCCTAAAGAAAAAAAAAAGAAAAAAATAAACTCACATGCGAAGGTTAGACTGGCCTCTCGGCTAACGATGGTCCCGAAAGAGTTGGAGGCGAGGCACTGATACGTTCCAGCATCTTGGTCTTTGTTCAGATGGCTGATTCTGAGGTTGCCCCCAGAAAGGCTGTAGTGAGATCCAGTTTTGGGATTTATTTCCGTGCCATTCAGTCTCCATCTAAAAAAGAGAGAGCGAAAGAGAGAAAAATGAACATGTAAATTTAACAAATTAAACACTGTTCAGTGTAGACTGGGGCAATGGAAGTATGCCAGAGCACAAGAAGAAGCAGCAGAAACGTGACTTGTACATTCGATTGTTTTTCAACAGGAGAGAAATGAAAGGTGGAGAGGACCCAGAAATCATGCCCTCCAGCTTAGTGTTAATCTAAGCAGCAGTGAACCACTATGGTGCCAAGGACTTGACTCCCCGAGAATAGATAGCATTTCAGGCCATCCATCTTGCCAGACCCCAGTCAGACTGCATAAAAATCCTGCTTAATCATTATGGTACAACAATTAAAAGGAATGCCTGCAAGCTCGCCTTCACACTCGAGCATTCTAGACCCTTCCACTTGATTATCACTGGTGTTAGGATGGGTGGCTGGGTGGGCGGGACCAACGAAGGGTATAATTCACTTATAATGGCAACAGACTCTCCAATCTCTCCAAACAGATGCACCTTATTAAAGAAACACAGGTGGGAGAAAAATCACTCATTTCAGAAAAATGGCTTCAAGCCATAACTCACTTCAACCAAGGCAAC
>VVHJ01022768.1:0-10226 GCA_015107715.1 Tylochromis polylepis
TGAGCACATCTGGGACATCATGTCTCGCTCCATCCACCAACAGATGCACCACAGACTGTCCAGGAGTTGGTGGATGCTTTAGTCCAGGTCTGGGAGGAGATCCCTCAGGAGACCATCCCCACCTCATCAGGAGCATGCCCAGGCATTGTAGGGAGGTCATACAGGCACGTGGAGGCCACACACACTACTGAGCCTCATTTTGACTTGTTTTAAGGACATTACATCAAAGTTGGATCAGCCTGTAGTGTGTTTTTCCACTTTCATTTGGAGTGTGACTCCAAATCCAGACCTCCATGGGTTGCTAAATTTGATTTCCATTGATAATTTTTGTGTGATTTTGTTGTCAGCACATTCAACTATGTAAAGAACAAAGTATTTAATAAGAATATTTCATTCATTCAGATCTGGGATGTCTTATTTTTGTGTTCCCTTTATTTTTTTTTTGAGCAGTGTATAAATAAAACTGAATTGAAGTGAGTAAGTCACAGTGGAGCGCTCTTCCAGGCTTCTTCGCCATCATTAATCCACCATCATCACTGATTTACAACATTTTTAACTTTTTTTCCAGCTGGAGACGCACTTCTTATCTTCCCAAGGCCTCTTAGGAGAGATGGTTGAGTGAATGCTCAACTTTTAAGTGACCTGTGATAAACTTTCATAAGAGGGGAAAATGCCTTTACAAATATGTTTCCCAGAAGGTATTCACTGACAGACTGAGAGCAAATTATCCAGAATTCCAGTTCTACCGGACTGTGGAGCTTGACTATGAGGAGTAGTTTTCTTTATCGCTTGAAATTCCTTGAAAATCAGCTAGAAAATCTCAGTTTTAACCATGAAATAGCTGCATAAAGAGTAGACCTGAATGCAGGTCCTGATGGGCATCAAAGGCTTTCTTTAACCGCTCCTCAGCTTTGAGGGCTCTGATGGTGGAAAGACCCTGAAGAGAGAAGGACACGTGGGAGAAGACTGGACTCCGAGCTGTAGGAAAAGCAAAGATTAGGTGTTAGAAACTGTTAAACGGCCAGCGTCACTGAACCTACAGTTTAAAATGCTGAGTTCATGATAGAACCATAACAAAAAGAAGCACACTTGTTGACTCGAGACGTTTGATGTCACGTGAGGTACGGAGGTAAAAGCGTCTCAAGTACAGAAAGATTAAGAGGAGAGGAACAACAGGGATGAGGATGAGAGGGATGACTGCGGCTGCCACCGCAATAACACCAGCGTTCTGTAAAAATAACTAAAACAACATCACAGAATCAGAAATACTCAAATTACTGAAGGATCCTGTTAAGTGAATCCAAAGTATACTGTGTATATAGCAAGTATAGCAGTCTTCACTTGATAGAAGTCCATAAAAGTGATAGGCAGCATGGAGTCCATTTGGCCGACATCTTTGGAAAACCTGTTGAGTATTCGTCCTGCAACAAGAAGCAGAAACATTATATAAAGAGGAGATGATAAATCATTCAGTCGGTGAAAGCAAATATGCCACCCCGGCACCAAAGAGCAGATTAAACGCTGAAATAGGAGTGTTTTTTTTCTGACACAGGGGCACAGTTCACAGCAGTTTTGTTTGGTGGCAGGCATGACTCTCTGCTTGTTGTCATGTTGAGGATGTAGGCATGTGTAATTTTTGCCCTTTTTCTTAGCATGCACTGTATGCTCTGGTGGGATAAGCAGACGCTAGCAAGAAGCTAACATTGAAGCTACCTGGAGAATCCAAAAACCAGTGGGTGACATCACTACGCCCATCTTTTATGCTGTCTATGTTCTGCACATGAAGCTTTACACCATATAAACCAATGCTTTCACCATTCATTGAAAAGTGCTTCAAAATGACCCTGAATCCTCCCTTAGTTATGCTGCAATAGACGCAGGCTGCCGGGGGATTCCCATGATGCATTGAGTTTTTCCTTTCCAGTCACCTTTCTCACTCACTATGTGTTCATAGACCTCTCTGCACTGAATCATATCTGTTATTAATCTCTGTCTCTCTTCCACAGCATGTCTTTATCCTGTTTCCTTCTCTCACCCCAACCGGTCGCAGCAGATGGCCGCCCCTCCCTGAGCCTGGTTCTGCCGGAGGTTTCTTCCTGTTAAAAGGGAGTTTTTCCTTCCCACTGTCGCCAAAGTACTTGCTCATAGGGGGTCATATGATTGTTGGGTTTTCTCTGTATCTATTATTGTACGATCTACTGTACATTATAAAGCGCCTTGAGGCGACTGTTGTTGTGATTTGGTGCTATATAAATAAAATTGAATTGAATTGAAAATAACTACCAGGATCTTTTGTCTATCAAACGGATAATCTTGTTTCTAGAAGGACTAGACAGACCATGTCAGCAACAGAGGTGAATCTCACAAAAGAAATAAACAAAGAAAAAAAAAATTCAGCTTTGAGTTGAGGTCAGACTTGCAGGACCCCAGGAGTTTCAGTATTTTAGGCTAATGTGCCTGATTAAGACCCCGGTCTGTCACCTTGCATGGTGGGGAGATTTGTGTGTTTAAGCACGACTACTAGAATATGGGGTCAAATAAATCTGAAAACTGAGCAGCATGGGAACTGGGGAGAGTGTATGAAATCACGCTGTGCGAAGTTAAGCTAAACCAATCAGAATAAAATGCATTGTCCATATCTTCACTCTTCCTCATAAGTTTGAGCCGTGCCTAAAACGGAATGCACAGCTTGACATCAACTTTCAATTCAGTTCAGTTTTAATTACATAGCGCCAAATCACAGCAAGAGTCACCTCAAGATGCTTTATATTGTAAGGTAAAGACCCTGTAATACCACAGAGAACGCCCAACAATCAGAGGAGGAAAAACTCCCTTTTAACAGGAAGAAACCTCTTGCAGAACAAGGCTCAGGGAGGGGTGGCCATCTGCTGTGACTGACTGGGGGTTAGGGAAGGTAGACAGGATAAAAGACACGCTGTGGATCAGAGCCAGAGAGTAATATTAACTTTGTCTTGACTTCCTCTCCTGACTCCCAATTGGTTACAACAGATAGCCATCCCTCCCTGAGCCCGGTTCTGCCAGAAGTCTCTTCCTGTTAGAAGAGAGTTGTCAGGGATGTGTTTTGTCTCCAGTTCTCTGGTAGACATAGACTGGGTGATTTGTAAAACTATAGCCAATGCAGGATATAGCCCTGATGTAATCCAACTCTTTTTTTTAAACTTAAAATAAATTATGCGTAGGCCTCACCTATGGGGTTGACATCAAAGAAGTTAACAGGGGTGTGGAGCACAGCACTAAACATGCTGTTGTGCAGAGTCTGAGCTGATCTCACCAGCCCATGAAATACCACTAAACTCCTGGCAAAACCAAAGACCACAGCCGCTGCTGTCAAGCCTAAAAGCAAACACAGGGGGACTATATTAGATGGTTTTTAGTATCTGATTCTTTGGAATTTCTACTAAACATAACAGACAATAAAGATACACCCAACAATAGTACCTGAAGACTCTAACAAGAACTATAGGTATAAATATAACTATAAGCTTACCTGAATAAATACCCAGGTAAAAAGTGAGATCAAACTCTCGAACTGAACTAGTAACATTCATTCCACTGTCCACGCTAACAGTAGTGGCTGTGCTGTTAGAAAACTCCTCTCCTGCCCTGTCAGATGACAAGACAATCGAATCATGTACACAGCAAAAGATAACTGAGCTAGTTTAATTTTTTTTTTTTAAACTGTCAAATGAACAGTATAAAATTCAGCTATTGCATTCTGTATTTGCCATTTGAAAATATCCACATTGATAAAGGTCTCACCAATATACCAACCACCAGTCCTGCAGGACATATGCAACCTGTGGAAACAAACTTCTCTTTAGATCCGTTTCCGAAACACTCATGAGCATGAGGAAACCAAGTTGCATGAAATGTGTGCGAGGGTGGGAAGGTTAAGTCAGGTTAGAGTCACTGTGACATTTCCACATGATTGTACAGTGAGGGATTTAATACTGACAACGGTTAATACAGACAGGTAATGTCTGGAGACAGTTCACAGCTGCAATGCATGTGCAGAAAGGGCTTTGAAGGGTTAGGGCTTACCTCAGCTATAATGCTGAGCAGTAGTATAACCATTAGCACCAGAGTGTTACAGCCTGCTGTGAAGTACTTGAGGTAAACATGGCTGCTAACATTTCCTTCAGCACGAATTTCTTCTGTAATAGTTTGAGCAATTTCAACCTGCAAAACAAGGAATCACCAAGTTACATTTTAGCTTTAAAATGAGTTTAGAGACACTCGACTTGCAGGTCTATTTTAACCCAAACTATTCATTTCTAATGCTGTCCATTCTAGTCATCCAGTGACTACAAAATGCTGCCATTTATATGGGGAATTTTAATCTAATCTTTTGGAAATATACCTACAGGAAGCTGATCAGTGCAGTTGCTGTCTGGTAGCAGGAGGCTGTTGGAAGAACAGTGTGACCCATGTGAGCGAATCATCCCCTGGCTGTGTAAAGACAGTTTCTCTGAGTCCACCGAACATGACCCAACTGAATGTGCCTCCTCATCGCTTCTCAGCAGGGACACAATATCCAGGCCAGACAACCGCAGCTCACTGTAGGTTCCCTGGACCATGATCTGACCCTGGAGAAATGCATAATGAAAATAAGCAACAATATATTTGTCAGTAATTAATAACAAAAAAGTCAAAAAGGCTCATCTGAAGGAACACTTTCCTTCGGTGCAAATCATTTCTATGAATTTGGAAAATTGGAAAACCACCATTAAGAATCAGTTGTGAAGATCCTTCTACAAAATGCAAAACATGTGAGCAAAGAAGGGGGGGATCGAGCAGATTTAACTGGAACTGTAGACAAAGAGTGATGTGAGAATATTCAAAGTGTTCAAAAGAAATTTCACCAGACCCGAAGCTTCAACCTTATAAGTACAACAAATAGAAATAAAAGAAAAAAACTCCCATGAACCAAATGTTACACAGTGGCGGAGACAAAACCACCAACTCTGTGCTACTGGGTTGGATTTTTCTGTGTTATAACAAATGAAAATGGCATTTGTACTTATTTAAGATGTACTTTTTAAAAATATAACATGCGATAATGGAAATATAAGTTTAAGGATTAGGGTCAGACTTCGTTAAAACATTTTCTTCTACAGGGGGACAAACCTCCTTGAGGACCAGGATCTGGTCAGCCGTCCTCAGATGCTGGAGCTGGTGTGTGACGAGGATACGACACTTGTTCTTCAGCAGGCCGCAGATACACCTGATTTCGATAAATAAGAGGGGGGCTTTCTCTCCTTGCAGAAATAATCCGATATCACTCTGCACTGCGTGTTAAACTGAAGGTGTTAACATCACAGCACATTTCACCATTATTTACACACATTTATTATGACTGGTACTGTATGTGGAAAAGCAGTTGAAAGCAGCAGCAGGCTACTGACGCTATCTTACTTCTTTATTAAGTTATGGTTTAAAGAGATGAGAAAAACTGGCTTGTTTTAGAGACAATGAGCTGAGAGGTTGCATAAAAGGCCAGAATGACATTAAAAAAAAAGATTTTTTGTTCTATGAATGACGCAAAGCTAATGGTACCTGAAATGAACATATATGGGTGCCTGGGTGATGACTGTTGCTTTGAATTGGTTCTATATAAATAAAACTGAACTGAATGGAATTAAAACAGTTCATGTGAACTACAAACATGCAGTATGTACTGTATAGCGTAAGCATGATTCTAGACATCGTTATTAATTTGGGTATACAGATAATTAGCACTGAACTGTTTATTACTCACTGGTCAAAAAGATGTTTTCCAACTTCTGCATCCACAGCACTTAAAGGGTCATCCAGGAGGTAGATGTCTGCATCCTGATATACAGCCCTGAAAACAAGGACGCACAAAGGAGGGGAATATAATTGTCAGGAAGAAGACTGAACTTTCACATAAACTACAGCACATGAAACAGCACAAGTGTGTGCATACCTACAAGGTAAAAATACATGCACCCCAACATGTAGCTACTTGTTGCCTCTAGTTTAGGTTCCTCAGAAACACAGACAAACATTTGAATGTGTCAGGGTGCTGACAATACATGTCAGCAGTTACATGATACAATACACGTAACTTTTCTTCTAGGTAGCGTTCTTACTACATGATGTCCAAATGTCAAATGTGGCTGTCCATGTACCTTGCCAGGTTCACTCGAGCTTTCTGTCCCCCACTGAGTGTGGCCCCCCTGTCCCCAATCAGAGTCAGATCTCCATCTGGGAACAGCTGCAGGTCCTGAATTTGAAACAATGGAGGCATAAGACAATGTTGGGGTCAGAAAGTTACCTACAGGGGCGTGACCGTCATGATAATTTTGAGCTTTTACTGATTTATTTGAACTGTTCTTTTTCCAGAATGTACAGAAAAAACTCCAAAACTGACACCTTCAAGCTTGAGTGAAATTTGCAGTTCCCCACATGGACAAACAAGTACCTTCTGATAAAACGTTTTATGGTCAGATAAGAGAAAGATTGAGCTATTAGACCACAGTGAGAAGGTATGTTTAGAGGAACAAAGGTGAGGCGTTGAGCACTGTACCAACTGTCAAGCATTAGAAAACTTGACCTCTGACCTTGACTTTGAGGCTGAGGTCACTCAGGATCTGGTTCCATAGCAGGAAACTGACCAATTTAAATGACCCTTAGATTAGCGAAAATCCCAAATAAATTCAAACTTGTGCAAACTTGTTTTTAAAGTTTTCGAAGATGTATGCTGTACAATCATTCCACTGTGGAAAAAGAAGAGTTAAAAAAAAATCATTAAAAACCCCAAATAACCATGACATTCATGCCGGGCACGAGTGCATGCAAACTTCTGAGCACAACTGTACTGCAAATGAGATTCCAAAAAAACCAAAAACACAACTAATGCTGCATTACTTTCAAGAAAAAATGTGACATCCCACGGTCAAATTTCATAATTTGCTCCTAAAGCTATAGCAAACAATGTAATTGATCAATATGATTAATTTTTTATGAAACAATAGCAGATCTCAAATGGATAAGTATAGAAGGCAGAAAGGTAAAAATACATAGAGTCAAGCTGTCTTCAAGTATGAAGGCAGGAATTTCTAAGATGTCTGGAACAAACTGAAGCACAGGTTTCTGGCAAAAACATCACCTACTTCCAAGGTCCATAAAGAAAGCAGAGGATAAAGTCTTCCATATATTCTTCCATTAAGAATATATATATAAAAATATATACCGACTTTATAATTTGATTGACTTTTGAAGGCTGTTGGCTTTTATCAAGATCATCTGAACATATTATTGGAGCTAATCAGCATTTTCTATAATTAGAAATCCAGCTCTAGTAAGATGAACTGGTTCAATAGCAGCATTACATCTCACCTTCTTCAGAGCACAGGCTCTGAGGACCCTCTCATACTTTTTAGGATTCAGTTGTTTCCCGAACAGGATGTTGCTGCGGATGGTTCCGGGAAACACCCAGGGCTGCTGGGCTGCATAGCTTATTTGACCTCTGACCTTCAATGCGCCCGTGTCATGAGGCAGCTCTCCCAGGATGGCACTCAGCAGAGATGACTGAGGAAGACACAGATGTTATGAACATGTGAGCCCGATAGCAGGATTTTGACACACAAGGTCAGTCAGTTGCTGACCTTTCCGGCCCCCACTGGTCCGATCACAGCGAGAAGCTGGTGTGACTTTGCTGTGATGGAAACCTTCTGCAGAGATGGTGCGTCCAAACTCTAAAAAAAGACAAGAATGTATTAATTAATGTCTTAATTTTGCATTTAAAAATATGTAAGTTGACTCATTATCAATATTTACCTTATCCCAGTAGCAGGTCAGTTCCTCAATTTCAACAGCGTTCTCCTTTTTCCCCTCCAGAGACAGTGCGACATTTTTCCTTTCAAGCTCTTCCAGGAGGAGAAAATTCTTGAAAGATATTTAACGGACACACATGCCTTGAAACATAAACCAAATTAGCACAGTTCTCTTGTTTTACCTAGCTACAAATTTAAAAACAGCTCAGTTTAAGATTAAAAAGATTTCTGATGTCACCGTCAATCTTTTATCCATTTTTTTTGCAAGACAGTTCCAATATCTGCAATCAATCTAGACATCACATTAGGATTAAGTTATCCATGACGGAGAGCCATATTAATTTCAATTCTGTTTTAGTTATACAGCGCCAAATCATAACAACAGTTGCCTCAGCATGCTTTATATTGCAAGCTAAAGACCCTACAATGATACAGAGAAAACTCCCAAGAATCAGATGACCCAGATGAGCAAGCACTTGGTGACAGTGGGAAGGAAAAAATCCCTTTAAACAGGAAAAAACCTCCAGCAGAACCAGTTTAGTGTCAACACTGTCAGATTCAAAATTGGGCATTTACTCCATAGCCTCACGTCACTGTGGGCTGTTGTAGCCATTCTCAATTCACGACTATGTTCACACGGTTTAACGCATATTAATCAGCTTCACTGTAAATGCGTGACTACCAAATGGCCAAATAGCAGTTTGTCAGATGTATGCTCATCATGGCACTAATGACAGATTTCAGCTACAATTTTGTTACTTGTATTCCGATTTATGACAGAACAGAATTACCTTAATCCTGCGAATGCTCACAACAGTCTCCGACAATTTCTCAATGGCCAGAGGAAAGAACAGGGTCACCGTCAGCTTAATTGTACCATACAGGGATGCAGTGACAAACACACTGCTGGCAGTGATGGTGTTGCCCAGGAGGGCGTAGACAGTGAAGGTGACAAACACTGTGATCTTGCTGCTGGCAAAGAATGAAGCCATGTTGAGTCCTCGCAGGTAGGAGCTTTTTAATATCTGATGAATTTCTTTCCTAGGAGTAAAGGAGAACATAGGGAGGCTTAGTATACAGTCAGAAGACTTTGTTTAGGGTTTCACACCAGTATCTAAAAGTGAACAACTGTTGAGTTTTGTTCATTGTCAAAAAAACAGATGCTCAAACGACTACAACTGAAATATTTATGTCTAAATTATGATTTTCTGCATCAGACCATGAGGCGTGCAAAGACATACTCACATACAAGACCTTGAATTATCAGGCCCCATCTTATCTTAAAGATCACCCCATTAGAGCACTTTGCTCTCAGACTGCAGGCTTACTTGTGGTCCCTAGAGTATTGTAGTAAATAGAATGGGAGGCGGAGACTTCAGTTTTCAGGCCCCTTTTCTGCAGAACCAGCTTCCAGTTTGGATTTCAAGATTAGGCTCAAAGCTTTCCTTTTTGATAAAGTTTATAGTTGTGGCTGGATCTTTTTAGCCAGGAAGTGGTGCAGTAGGCAACGTAAAATCACAGAGCAGGGTCAGTGTATGGTAAATGGACTGATTCTTATGTAGCCCTTTTCTGCTCTCCCAGAGCACTCAAAGCGCTTTTATACAACATTCCTCATTCACCCATTTATAGAAGCACTTTTTCTATGTCTGTGCTTTGTAACATTCATACTCCAGTGGATGCATCGGAGAGCAACTTGGGGTTAGTATCTTGCCCAAGGATATTTGGCATACAGACTGGAGCGGCCAGGGAGCAAATCACCAACCACCCAATGAGTAGATGACCTGCTCTACCTCCTGAGGTGTATACTGCAGAGGTGGCTTTCTGCAGACTCAATCCAAACTTCATGTGGCCTTCAGATTAGCTCAAGAACAGTGTTTACAGAGCTTCATGGAATGGGTTTCCATGACCAAGCAACTGCATCCAAGCCTTACATCACCAAGTACAATGCAAAATGTTGGATGCAGTGGTGTAAAGCACGCCGTCACAGACTTGGACTTGACCTACGCTACCAGTCAAAAGTTTTAGAACACCCTGATTTTTCCAGTTATTTATTGCAATTCAAGTCGTTCAAGTCCAGTGAATAGCTTGAAATGGTAAGCGGTGAACTGCCAGAGGTTAAAAAAAGGTAAGGTTACCCAAAACTGAAAAATCATGTCCATGTCAGAATTATACAAAAAGGCCTTTTTCAGGGAATACAACATGGGTTAACAATTTAAAGCTGTTCTGCAGCAATGGAGGTTGATCGAGCCTTGAAAGCTGGTGTTACTAATTCCTACAGCTGTTCCAACTTTTCTGGATTACTTACAACCCCCTCTGTCTGCATAAAAGCAGTGTTGGAGCACACTGTGGTACCATGTGAGCATCAGCTGAATAGTATTGTACTGCAGAAAGTAGTACGTTGCTACA
>VVHJ01022771.1:1970-20915 GCA_015107715.1 Tylochromis polylepis
AACAAAACATGGCCCCCCCCCCCCCCCCCCCCTTTTTTTTTTCTCTCCTGCCAAATCACATACCTCGCAGGCTTATCGTTTCATGGCCGCAGCTCACACAAGCATGCCCTGCAGAGTAAACTGAGCCTTTATGTGCTTTTTCTGTTCTCTTTCTGTACGTGTGTTTTCTCTCGGCGTGAGTCAGAAAGGTAAGATCCCTCGACTCCCAACATCAAACACAAACGCTGCTCAAAGGGCAGATTATCGATGAAATCCCTCGCCAAACAGCGCCGTATTCTTCTCAAAAGACTCGTGAGGCGAACTGTTGGCGCGGGGCTATCAGATGGTTCATCAATAATCAATCCGGGAATTGAAAGGAAACAGTTTGTTTGTGTCGGGCATTAACAACAAACCTGCCTCCACACGTATATTTGTATATGTTAAATATTAGACTGTATTTTTTTTTTCCTATGGGATGTTTGATACTTGGAGATATATTTATTTCCAAAATAAAGAACGCAAGCTGTAATTTAGTTTCCTTTAGTTGTAGGGTTCGGTAAATGAAAGGTATAATAATCATTAGAGACCATTCTCCTGCCACCTAACAGAGATATAGGTCTTAAACAGTAAACAATGTGGTAGCTAAGCGACGGGGTTAATGATGGGCGATTTTCGGTTATGGCTCGAACAGGGTAAGTTGTTTTCAAATCAGCGCTGTCATGTGTCATAAAGCTATAATTTCAGAGCCTTTCAGTCTGGATACAGACTGAAAATAATTTATCCTTAAGGCTTTTTTTTCTTGGATTCTACTGGCTTTCATTTCTGATGCTGCCTGATTTAAGTGAAGATTTAAAGCATACACTTTAATAAAACTTCTCTGGATGTTTATCCGTTGTCTTGAGATAAATGATCTTTTCTGTTCATGGTCCAATCAAAGTAATTTTTTCCTTCCATTTGCCGATCTATCCTTTCCGATCCTACTGCACTTTTATTTCCTGCAGCTTTATTAATTTATATGGAAACTTCTTTATTTCTAGACCGGAATGAACTTAACTATTCACATACTACTACTGTTTTTCAAAGTCACCCAGCTATTCAGACCTAGTATTTATTTGACGCCCGTTTTATTGGGGTACCCATTATGTTTTGTTGTTGTTGTTGTTGTTTTTTAAATATTCTCTATTTTTTCTGATACTGACAGTATGCATCGGTAGCCGAAGCACATGCAGCTCATATAGCACAGTTACAGGCCCTAGTCTACAATTGGACCTCAAGTTGTCTATATGATTTTTGCCTCAGTCCCATTTTACCACAAATTCTGCAAAACACTCAGAGAACTGGGGCTCAGCAGTGCGTTTTGCTTAATGGGGGCTAATGTTAATACAAATACAAGAGCATAAACTGATTTTCTATAATTGTGTATTTAAAATCCAAAAACATATTCAGTCAGCAGATATTATCGTATAAAAAATGTGATATTAAAAAAATAGGCACTAAACTCACGTCTGTCTCCTTTCCAAGCATGCAGTGGGTCTTTCCCTTGAAGCCAGAGAAAGACACAGTTTAAGGCCACCAGGCAGCCCCTAGAAAAGCAATTTTAGAGACTTTAAGTGAAATCTTACCAGCATCAGAAACTATCTTCTATTAGGTATTTTGCAGAGCAGGTTTTGTTCGGGAGAGAAGTGAGAACTTTGGGATTACATTAACATGTCTTTGGCGCGGTGTGTGGTCTTTGTGTGCAGCTTGTAGCTGTTGAGAATGACTTGTTGGAAGCGTGTGTGCTCTCATCGCTCTCTTTTGTAGAAACCCACAGTGCAACTTCTCAAGTCCTCCTGGCTTTATTGTGGGCTGTCTTCATGAACCCCAAGCAATTAGTCTCTAATCTCAAGGTAATCATATTTGAGTTAGTGACTAGCTGCTGAATTTCATTCACCCAGGGACCCAGTGTATCAGTAGTACGTAGTCAATACTCAATTTAAAGTTGAGGAGGACATATATATATATATATATATATATATATATATATATATATATATATATATATATATATATATATATATATATATATATATATATATTTCTAATTGCTTCGGAAATGGAATAAAAGCAAAATGTGTCGTTTTCAGGAGTTGCATTTTACTTTCTGTTTAATTTTTATTTTAATTCTCCCTCAAAATTTTTAAATTGTGGATTTATTTTCAGAGCACATTAAGCATTTTATTAGAATTTTTTTCTTTTAATCTAACATATATCGACATCGCAGTAAAGATACATAGCCTAACAACCAAGTGGTTAGATACAGTAAGCCTTGCAGGGCAGTTATCAGTACCATGTTGCAAAATTTGTTATAAAACGACAATTAAACTTACAAAACTCCCTTCAAAACTTATTTTTTATTATATTGGGGAAAATTCAAATAAGAGTAGTGCTCACGTAGATTAGCTATTAATATTAATAGACCTGCAATCAATAAACAGAAACACGTGAGTCGTTGCTGATTTTGTTCACTGGTGTGTGATTCCTGACATACGTTGCTGCTGAATATGTGACGATGGCGTGGCCTATTCTCGGCAGTAAGAAGTTCTCTAATAATTCTTTGCATTTCAGATAAACAAATAATAATAATAATAATAATATGCTAAGTAAGTGTTTGTAGTGTGTTTTACTGCTTTTCTTCTGATTTAGATGTTAATGGATGACATGGGTGCTGTCCACGGTGCTGAAAAGAATACGTCAATAGAAAATGGAAAATGAGCACAAAGTCTGGATTTATTAAATAAAATGTACTCAAAAATGCATTTTTATATTAGAAGTTGTATAATCTTCCGGGAATCTTCTATATGTATATATAAAAATTGTGTTCTTTTTAAATACAGCCACTCACGTTCTTCTTTCTTAAGTTCCTAAACATTTCATTGCAGCAGGCCCAAGCATTCATGAGGATTACAAATACGACAATTACACAGCAAATGCAATCACCCCCCTTGGTAAATGTTATTGTGAGCTAGCGGCAAAAATCTTTAATTGTGCTACGTTTATCTGCTTCTTCGAGCCATTGTGCAAAGAGCGCAAACGAGGGTCATTTGCGAACTGAAATACTTTGCATGCAAAGCGGAACACAAGATGCTGTAATACTTGACCTTTCAGCATAATTGTTGAAGGCATGAAATGCAGCATTCAGAGCTCGCTGAGTGGCGTCTTTTCTTTATCCCTCCCTCTGATGAACAAAGCGCATTTTATAAATCTTCGGTGTTCACTTGGCTTTGTTTCTTTTGAGAAAAATTTCCCTGAGACTGGCTGCAATTTATCTTCATTTTAATAATACTGCTTGGGTGAAAAACGGAACAAATCACACGACTTTTCAATTCGATACTTAATGGACTTCATGCACAACCTAAAAACCGAGGAAACTTGTAAATAGATGTTCTCGTATATTTTTGCACGAGTCAGAAAAGAAGTCTGTAAATGAATAATGTTTGGCAGCTGGGGTTCAACATATTCCTCAAGGACACTAAGTAAGGCAGAGAATTTTGCAGCTGGTTAAGTCGCATTTCTCATTTTGGACGTTGTCGTGATGCCACTGTCAAATTTCAAGAAAGGACTTTGTTTAAAATTCTCAGTGCAAAAAGAAATATATAATAAAAATGAACTCTCCAGAATTTCGTAACTTAATTGATTAATTGATATAAAACAATCAAAATCGCAATTTAAAAACATCCCCTAAAGTGATCAACAAAAATTTATCTCTAATTATGACCTGCTTTGGAATAATTAAAGTAAGTAAAAGAAAAGGTCCCAGGTATATTATGCTATTTACAGTGGAGTGCAGAATTTCTAAATACTAATACATTTGTATGCAAAATTCTGTATTTGGATCAGACATGACACTGAAACACTTAGATGGGCAATTAGCTGTTTTTTTATATTTCACTTATTCCTGATCATTTTATACTAACATCAAAATAATGTAAAGCACTTTAAATTGTCTGGAGAAAACTTATTCAGAATTGTTGAGTAAGAGATTTCTGCTTTCTAAATCTTCATCAGGCTCTTAGGTTTTGTAGATTTAACATGTTTTGTTCATTAAGGTAATTGATTGTAAGGAGAGTGTCATCTGCATAGCTGTTAAAGTCACCCTGAAATAGATGTGTAAATTTTTTTTTTAAATTTTTTTTATTGTTTGCTTTGTTTTGGTTTGTTTTTCTAAATGAAACTACATGAGAATGGGGTCTCTAGAAAGGGGGTGCAGATTAGCAATCATCTTATATTAAGAAACCTGAAGGAGAGTGCTGGCCTCTATATGCACCTCCATTGCCTGAGTTAGATCAGTAGGACAAGAAGTTAAAAAATTAGCTCAAGAAATTAGATCTAGACAAATTAGATTTTAGAAATGTAAACAAGTTTTAGGCTGCTTAAAATCAAAATACACACACCAAGATATTGATCTCCCTAAACAGAAGCTTAATGTGGTCACGTGCCATTTTATATGATGGTAGTGGTTACCACAAATCATGTTTGTTTAGATAATTTCACAAACATATTGAATTTATTGTTGTTGTTTTACAGAAAGTAAATAATTCATTTTAAAAATGGACACACAGTACGACTTAGAAACTGTAATTTGTTCTGATTTCCAGGCTTACACAGACAATTTGTAAAGTAAAAGGGAAACAGTGATACTGCATATATTTCGTTATCAGAGTTGGATTATGTCAACCAGTTTTGGCCACAGAAAATTTGAATGCCCAAACAGAGTGATTGTGAAAGAGAATTTCTGATAAAGCTGCAAATGCACATTTAATAGATGATACATATTCAATTTGCCCAGATCAGATAAATAAAAGGAAAGCCTTTTGTTTCACTAGCTTATTAAATTAGGTGATTGTTCTTGAAAATATTAGAAATTAAATCTAACCTCTGTGTACTCATATCTAACTTGGTGTACTGGTATTTAGACGGGAATACATACCCACAACTTATTTATGTAGATTCACACTGAGGACATACTACAAACCAAAGGTTAAATCTGAAATCAGCAACAACAACAACAACAAACTAAATGTTATAAAACAGCAATTTGGTAAGTTTTTAATATTATTGATAAATAATTTCTTAAAGTGAAAGAAAATCTGTTACAAAAATGAAATAAAATAAAATAGTTATGTACAATAACATGGTAACATCTTCTGTTGGGGGCAGGCAGTGTGGGTGTCACACATTAACCGTGGGCTCTCTTCTTCTAAACTAATGAAATAATTTTCTACCTGTGTCCATAGAAGACCCAGTTTGGGTTAAGTTCAAGATACATTAGGAGTGCTTAATGTAAGTAGCAGTAAAATTATAATGGACTTGGGGTAGAAAAAGAATAATGGGTAATGGGCTAGGGATTTCAGGCTGTAGAAATGGTTTACATCGAGTAGCACTGGACACCAGGATCTGGTTGGATTTAACTTAAACAATGGACATTATACCTCATATTCAGTGACCATGTTCAGAAGCAGTGTCACCTGACTTCCATTCTCTTGTTGCATGATGACATACCATGTAAACCGGGATATTATAGAACCCCCTAAATATTGATAAAAATGTATTGATAAAATAAAACTTTTTTTTGCTTAACCAAGCACATACATTGATACATTTTATTGATTGTAGCTGTTTTTAAAGTACCTTACTTTATTAACTAGTTTATTTTATTCTGTGTCTTAACTTTTGTATTGCTATTACAGCACTTAATTTTCTTATTTATTGTACGATATTTTGTTGTACAGTGCTTTGTGACTCCTTGTTTGTGAAAAACGGTTTATTTTTTAAAAAGTACTAAAAATACTCAATACTTACTTTCTTATTTAATTACTTAACATTGTACAAACTTAGGAAAAAAACATTTATAGCATATTTTTACATACATGCACTTAAGACACTAAGAAGCAAAAAAATTGAAAAGTTTTGATCAGTCCAAATACTGTATAACAATAGACTGTCAATTTTCTTTAAACTTTAAAAGTTTCTTTTAGACATTCCCCATCTTTCCATCCATAAAATATACCTCTTTACAAGCACTGTTAAAATCCTCCAAACTATATTTTAGCCAGGGTCCATTAGTTCCCCTGTCCTTCAGAATAGTCCCTAGCCTGCTTTCATGGGTCTGTATGAGCTTTTTTCAGGAGAGGATCTTCTTAACACTGCAAGGCTACTGCCATCCTTTATGACCTGAGTGGGTATAAACTTTTTTTTTTCATCCAAAAGACAAAATGAACAGGTCCATATCCAAGCATCATAAAACAACCCAGTTTTTTTTATGCCACAACACATGAATTGTTTCCCCAACTGTCCATACTTTCGAAACTACTCTACTTGTGTGTTTGTCCAAAAAGAACAGTCTGAAATAGGTTTGTTTTGTGCACTCACCCAAGGCCACATAAATTTAAACATACTTTTGACATTAGACAGAAATGTGGATAAGAATAAGGCTGGATTGAGACTCAAGGGACTGTGTGGAAGGTCCTCATCAGGATAGAAATTCAAGTAAATGTGTGAATTGGTGGGCGCGCCCATGCTGTGTGTGCTCCTGTTAAACATGCCAATTAAATGAGAGCAGACTAAAGCAGAGTTGTCATGTCTGTGTACAGTACCAGCAGGAGTCCTTTAGAAACCAACGAGCCATCACTAACCCCGTTAACACCAGACCCTCTAGACCGACCCGGGTGCCACTGCTCGCTCTATAGGCCTGCAGCAATAACTTCTCCATTTAATGAAGGTTTGAATAGTCCAAGGCTATCCCTTTCAAATGGTGAGACCTAAAGTGAATTTAAATTGATTTACATGCTATAAATATGAGAGCACTTATAAATTATAGGCTATAATAACATTTTTTAGAGGAATTAACACAAAAAAGTGTGTTTAGTTTTAAAAGGATGTTAGGCAATATTAAGAGGCATGCTGGAGAGTAACTAAGTGGATATACTCAATATATATATGTAAATGTAAAGATACATGGGCTTACTCCACACTCTGTTTTCTATTACTCTACTTAACTGATTTAAAAGCTAGAACATTTTACAAATTAAGGTTTTAGTAAAAACACTTTCTGTTTAGTAAACTGCTCATCACTGAAGTTACCATTGACCACCTACAACATTTGGGAGTACTTCATCCAAATAAAAACTATGGATAGTAATTCTCAGCTGGTATAATGAGTTCACCTACTTTTAACCATACTTAAAATTAATTAATTAATTAATTTTTTTTTTTTACAATTTTTAACCAATACTAAGCTTCTTTTTTGTATTTGGTATTGTTATATGTGCCACTGATATGAATACTTCTTCCAGAGCTCTGTGGTAACATTTTCAGCTTAAAAGTCGAAACCAGTTACCCTGATTTTTCTTTTTTGCTTTGCTCAGTAAGCATTAATGGCTTCACACACGTGCCTAAGATGAAAACTTAAAGCATAAAATGAAGGAAACTTCCCATATGTTCTCAGTAAAGAGGGACAACTTGATTAAACCGCACTGAATCCGTGGATAATCCAGCAGTCAGTCCATTCTCCTGTATGAGTGAATGGTGGGGTAGGCTGCGTCGCTTTGCAGACTAAAAAAAAAATTCCTTGAATGTTGCTACACAATAAGCAATCAAGATCCCAAAGCCTGGACATTTGACAGCTTAATGAGTTCAGGCTGCAATCACTTTAAGAAAAGCCATGGTCCATTTTAACCAGAGCAGTCTATATGAGCCGAGCTGAGAAAAGGCACAGCGAGTCCATTTAACTCACAGTAAAGACGCACATAACTACAGGTTAATAAAAACACGGGGTGGAGGTAGATGTAAATAGGTCCTGTATATTAGGACCTGTTGAGACTTGCATGTTTTGTTCGGCTACAGGAGGAGGGGTGATATTTGCCCCCCTAATGAAATATGTCATTACGAGGAATTCATGTGACACAAAAGGGGCGACAGTCAAAAATTGCCCCACTGCTGTTCAGTAATTATATAGTTTGCCCTGGCAGCGCCTTCAGGCAGGTGGCTGGTCCATCATGCAAATGGCTTGGCTGTGCCGACATAATTAGCCACTGCGAGCCGCTTAAATTAACAATTAGCTAACATGCAATTCTGTTCACAACGCGGTAGTTCTCCTTTTTGGCCAATTGTCACTGTATGTTATTCCGGTGGTTGAATTGCTCAGTAGGATATAGCTTATGTGGTTTCTTACTTGGTCAATTTACAGGCTAAATGAACGGAAATCGACAGAATGGGGGGTTATATCCTAATCCCCAAAGAGAAGCTGCATGGCAGCGCATTTATGTTAAACACTTGGTCGGGGAAAAAAAGCCTATAACACACATTTCATGGATGTCAGGCTGACAAGCAGCTCAATATAGGGGTGTCAGGTGTTGATAGTCAAATGGCAGTTTAACAGAAAACAGCAATGTAAGTGAGAGTGAATCGGACTCAGGGGCCACATGCTGCGCTTCAGTCAGCCCTAAAGGTTCTGCTTTTTTAACCTCTTCACTGATCCCCTTGCAGCCGGCGTCCAAAACACTATTGCCTTACTGCAGGCCAATCACGGCCCACCCACTCTCTCATTATTCTCGCTGCCCTCCGACATGACACGGGAACAAAGTAGACATTAAGCAACATTAAACCCAGGGATGGGAGTAATCAGGAACCCGTTATCTCTTAATGAAGGAAAACACATGCGGAGCGATACACATAGCGGGTAATCAATAGAAAGGCCTGACAAAAGGAATCGGAGAGCCCAAAAAGGGAAAATGCAAATCAATTAGAATCGTTGTTTGCTTTGAAACCGTTCAGTCTATTTCCATTAATTACATGTTCATTAAAAGTAATTCGTCTAGGCTACACACCAACAACAGTTGTCTCTCCCCTTGTCCCTTTTTTAAGGAGTGATGGACAAGGGAATGGCTTGGGTCCAACTTCCTTGTTAGCATTTAATCTTACTCAGGCTGGGACTTTTCGGGGGAAAAGGAATTTGAGTCAAGCTGCCTCAGTAAGTCCATCTGCTGAACGATTTATTCTGAGCTAAAACTGCATGAAAGTCATGCTTGAGCTTAATTTAAATACCTTTAAAACTCTATGTTCATTCTAATCACCAAAAGGCAATATGTACAACACTTACATTCCCTCTCATTTCGTCTAGCCTGCCTATTTGCTTAAAAAACAGACCGAACTGTGTTTTTTAATAGAGTGTTATGTGGAAATGTCATGTTTCACTCTCACAATCAGCATGCTATCTTATCTCCTTTTTTTCCACAATCTGAGTTGCTTTTACCAAAGGCCCACAACCTCTTGTTGGTTGCTATAGCATTTTCAAGCACCATTCTGCTAAATCCCAACCCCCACATAGACCTGCTCTGCACACTTGTAATAAATTATCCTCAAGTGAAACGACTAAAAATGAGCTGGACCAAAGCTGGACAGGGCCACTTTACTGAATCACACCTCATAAACATTTTCATTTTTGTGTGACTTGACCCCCAAAGCTTTTATACAGTCAATGCATGTGTCTCGGTCTTTCATCACCCATGGTCTAAACCTTGCCAACTCTATGGGCCTACTGTTATTGACGCTCTTATCTGCCTGCTGATGACTGATGTTATGCAATCACATTTTCCAACGGCAGTAGACAAAATCTGTAGGCGGCTGGATGCATCTCTTGCGGAGCCTCCTCCTTATCCTACAGTGTGAAGTGCAAACATATGGGCCTGGAACGCTAGTGAGGAGAGTGCTGATTTGTTGATTAATTAAACATGCTTCCCCCCCCCAAAAAAAAATGCTCCCTAAAATCCCACATTCACAGTGCCGTACCACCAAGTTCAGTGGTGAACAAGTGGAAATCTGAATCAGCCTCTTTATTCCATGAGCCCCATCTTTGCCAAATTGAATGCAGATTGAAAATAATTTTTCAGCTCTTGACTTCAGCTATTCACCACTCTGAATTGGTTTTGCTACTGTCACGTTGCCACACAAATGTAAATAAACACATTTTAGTCTTCAAATTATTGTTCAGCTAAAATTTGAGGGACATTGTCTAATGTGCAAAGAGAAATAACAGTGCTAGGTTACTGTAAATATATTGTAATTTTGAATAAATCCTCAAATCCCTGATTAATTTTTAGTTTCCAGAGAATCATTTCAACATTTTTTAATATGCAATAATCAGCACAGCTACTAATACATGTAAGTGCACCTCCAGCCATGCTGAAAAATGAGGCAGTATTAATGATTTTATTAAATGCATTATACTTAAAATGCTTAATATATGTACATATCAATGTCTGCCACAGACTCTTTAGCATTCACCTTTTCTTGTGGTTTCCCTGTGCAGGACCAGTGCCTGCTGTGTTTTGGCAGGAAATCAATACAGGGAGAAAATCTGTTCTAATCATCTGTACATTTACCATCACAATCAACAATCAAAGCCAAGACCTGAATCTTTATTTGTAGGCCTGAACTGAACAATTTTCCCACTGTGAAAGGCAAGCTAAATTAGAACCCTTGGTTCCTGTTAGTAGCTCTTAATGGCTCTGATTTGTGAACTGCTAAATGAGGTTATGTAAATTGATCCTGAATGTAGGCAGAGGCCCCCAGGTGACAGGTGCAGTCAGCTGAAGGTGGGGGCAGGGATGGTGTCATGCAATGGGGAATGGGGGGAGTAATATAGTAGGATGTATTTACAGGCCTGCAGGGAGACAGAGTTGCAGAATGAGATTAGGTAGATTACCTGGGAACTGAGTGAAGTAACACATTTTTAGTTAAGTTTATTTTCAGCATTACAGAATTATTTTGTCACTGCTCTTTGCAGTCACAGCAGGATCGATCCAAACAAGTAACAGCAATGAAAAGATGCAAAGTGTATTTCTTTAATAAAAAGTTAAGTACTTGTTTACTTTTCCATTTTACTTTCACTGCATTTTAGAAGCAAATTTTAAGTTATTATATATGTTGGAGCAAAATTTGACATGTATATGTCCAAAATGCAAAAAAATTGGTGTGTTCTTTTAACTGAGTCTATGCTCTTTGTGTACCATTTCTGCATTTGTAAACAACTTTGGGGAAAAAACAGGCTTTCTTTGAAGTATCCATGAAAGCAAACAACATATAAATATTTATGGAATAACATTACCTATAATTTAGTAATAGGCCAGCCACTTCATTAGTTACCCTGTGACAGATGTATCTGTTTTGACCCCCTTTTGCTTTCAGAACTGCCTTAATTCTTCATGGCAGATTCAGCAAGGACTGGGAGAGATTCTGGTACATATTGACATGGTAACATCACACAGTTGTTGCAGATTTTTTCAGCTGCTCATCCACAATGCAAATGTCACATTCTACCACATCCTAAAGGTGCTCTACTGGATTGAAATGTGGTAAATGTGGATGCCATTTGAGTACAATGAATTCATTGTCATATTCAAGAAACAAGTTTGACATGATTCGAGTTTTCTGACATGGTGCATTATCCTGCTGGAAGCAGCCATTAGAAGATGGGTACACTGTGCTCATAAAGGGATGAGCATGGTCAGCAACAATACTCAGGTAGGCTGCAGTGTTTAAAAAATATTCAGTTGGTGCTAAGGGGCCCAAAGTGTACCAGGAAAATATCTGCCACAAAATTACACCACCAGCAGCAGCCTGAACTGTTGATACTGATAGCAGAATGGATCTATATTTTCATGTTGTTTGTAACTTTACCTTCCAAATGTTGCAAAAATTAAGACTCATCAGACCAGGCTATACTTTTCCAGTCTTCTTTTGTACAATTTTTATGAGCTTGTGTGGATTTTACCATCAGTTTTCTGTTCTGAGCTGAGAGGAGTGGCCCTCAGTGTGCTCTTCTGCTGTAGCCCATCTGATTCAAGGTTGGATGTATGCATTCAGAGATGGTCTTCTGCATACCTTGTTTAGTTACATAGGAATCTGACCATTCTACTGTGACATCAACAAGGCATTTTCTCCCTTTTAATTGCTGCCCACTGAATATTTTTCTCTTTTTTGGACCATTCTCTAAACCCTAGAGATGGCTATGTGACAAAATCCCAGAAAATCAGTAGTTTCTCAGTCTGGCAAGACAACAATGCCACATTCAAAGTTACTTTCTTCCACTTTGTTTGAACCTCAGCAGGTCATCTTGACATTGTCTACATGTCTGCCATATGATTGGCTGACATTTGCAGTACCAACCAGTTGAGAATTACCTATTGAAGTGGCTCATGAGTATATATATTAAACACATCTTCAAATTATAAGTTCCTACTGCTGAAAACACCTGCCTACATTTAATATGGCTTTAGATAATACCTTTATTGATATCTAATAAATAAATTAGAAAATTCAGTTAATTTAATCAGCTTTAAAAAAAATTACATGTTTGAACAAAACTGTATCCAACTGAGTAAAAACCCATTAAATTAGCTCCATCTCATTCAGTTAAAACTTTACAATGGTACATAAGATGTAGATGTATTAGAAAAAATATTCAAAAATGATTTAATAAACCACACTGATGGTTTCATTGAGATGAATAAAGAATCCTGTTACATTTGAAACATTTGTACTATATGTACATTTTGATTAAATGGCATAGTTTTGTACTTTTACTTGAGAATTGGAATACTTTCTCCACCAGCTGTACATCCAGGGCTAAACTTGCTAGAGATGCTCAGAAACATTGTGCATCCCCACTACAACATCACTTTCATTTATGCTTTCTTTATCATTATTCATGACAGATATCTCATGTTAAGTGTTAAGGCGCACACGAATATGATTCGGGCAGGTTTCCATAGCTCTAACCAAAGACATAATAACAAGGGAACTATCTACATACAGCCTCTCAGGGAAAGACTGCTGAGTGATTGAAGCACTCTGACTCACCGCTCTTCACTTCAGCCATTTAGGCTCTGCTGACTACTGTCTCAGCTGCATGAAGGACAATGTAGGTGGACTAAGTTGCCACTGGTGACTTGGTCAGACTTTTATAAGTATGAGACCTGACCAGTAGTGAAATGTAACTGGATGTGTTTACTTAAGTACAGTACTTGTGCAATTTTATATTCCCCTACATACATTTCACAGCTATAGTCACAGCTGTAGTTTTCAAAGTGACTGTAATAGTTATAGTGTGCTTGCTATGATTCTAATGCATATTCTTAAACTGCATCTGTTTAGAAACTGCTGGTGAAGTAACAGTCTCTGTATGTTCATTACTACAAATAACTAAGCGCAATTCATTAATTAAATGAATGAAAGAAATGCTCTTCATTAACCAAACATCTTTTTGGTTCCTAGACTAAAAATAATTTGAAAACTACAATGTAAATGCAACTGGGTTGTATATTATCCTCCAGGCCTGTACTCTGGTTTTTGTCTAAAATTCTCAGACTAGTGCTTAATACACATAAATTATAGTGGGTGACTTTAACATTCTGTAGCTCTTGAGAATGGCAGCTTCATCTCAGCTTCGCAAATGACGGCTTCACTCAAAACTCCCATTGTTTCATCCCTAATCTTAATTTTGTTTGCTAGATTTGAGTTTTGTTATGTCCACTCCTCTACACATTGAAAAGTTAGTCATGTAGTTCCTCAAGGATCTGTGCTAGAGCCAATAGTTTTCACATTACCCAAAAGTTTACTTTTACCTGTAAATTTGGCATAAAGCTTTGTTGCTAATATGTATTTGTCTGTGAATCCAGATCAAATAAATCCATTAAACTATAAGAACACTGTAAAGACATAAAGGTCCAAATAACACTTTTTTATTTCTAACTCAAGAAGTCTTTGGCCTTTAAGACCTTGCAAACAGTTACTCTGGTTGGCATGACCATGGCATCTGTTTTTATTGTGAGTAACCTGGGAGCCATTTTTGGAGCAGAATATTTCCTTTAGATATTGTAGATTATTAAAATTATATCCTTAGGCTTTTTACCTTGGCAATATTGTCAATATTAGGAACATCCTCAGTCAGAGTGATGCTGAAAAGTAGTCTACACGTGTATTACTTCCATATTCTAATTCCTTATCAGAATATACCCATAAAAGCCTGGCAGCGATCCAAAATCAGTACTGGTTGGAACTAGCAAAAAAGATTGCTTTCATCCTTCGGAAATAAAAATAAAACTAATTCCCTTAATGATTAAGCTTCATTGTGTTTCTAAACTGACCCCCTGTCGAACCAGGTTTGATTTAGGAGTCAGAAACCCTCTCTACGTTTGAAGCAAAGCTTAGAGTTAGGGCTGGCAGCTCCTGAATATGCTGCTACAGGACCCAGTTGCTGGTGGACCTCCATCTCTCTCTGTTTGTGCCTTATTTTCCTCTTTCTTCATACTCTCTCAGTGCCTTTCTAAGTCTGGCTCTCTATCTGCATATTTCTGATCTAAGCTTACTGGCCCACCAACTGGCTCAGTGTTTATTTTCTGTTTTTCAATAATGATATTTTCTCCACTCATCCTATTCATTAGAGGAAAATGGCAGCCTTCCCTGGATTTGGTCGTGCCATAGGTTTCTTCTTGTTAAAGGAGTTCTTCCTCTGCACTGTTACCAAATGCTTGCTCAGCTGAAATCATTAAGTTTCACTTGATAAACTACCATGAAATAACTTGTGTTGTGATTTGATTTTTTTTTTTTTTTAAAAAGGTAAAACAATATGAACACTGATCAAACACCAGACCTCTTGAATTGCCCCATATAGGTCAAATTAACCTGTATTAAGCTGATTAAGAAAATGCACAGGAAATAGCTTAAGTGCTGGTATAGACTTGCATCTTCCTCTTGTGATTGTAGACTAAATGTGGCAGAAACAGCAGTGTGCAGCAGTAAAAGCCAGTTAATAACTTTATGAGGATCCTTAACACTTTGTCCATATTATTAATGTTCTTCACAGTCAGAAGTGGCTTAAAGCAATAACTTACCTCCCTGTCCCTTGTGGCAAACTTTTAGTTGAGGCTGCATTACATTGTATTTTTAATTCACAATAAATTATGAAGAGCTGGGTTTCCCTTAGTGTAAGCAGGAAAAAGATTCTGATTAATTCCTGTGGCTGCCTCCAAGTAAAGATGTCTTTCCACTTCTTTTGCCTACTGTGTGCTGCAAGGTACTGTTTTGAGGCCTTTGCTTTTTGTTATAACTAGTCCCTTTTCAGCATATTTTAAGTTTTCTTATCACTCTATGCAGATGACATCTTGTTATATATCTGTGTTAAGCCTCAAGCTGTTTCTAAGTTAGACTGTTGCCTAGTTGCTTAGATTTTGTTATCAGCTGGATGGCTGAAAATTTTCTAGGAGAAAATAAAAGTCCTTTTTTGTGCCCTGAACACATTTCTGATGGAAATTGTAGTTACACTTGCTACATTTGCCAAATCATCGATAAAGAACTTTGATTCAACTTTAACTTTGGATGCTCATGTTAAGTCTCTGGTTCACTCTTGCTTTTATCACTTAAGAAATTTCGCCAAGCTGAGTTCCACTGTGTCACGTTCTGATTACTCATGTCTTTATTTCATCACGTCTGGATTGTTGTAATTCATTGTTCACGTGTCTTAACAAAACCTCAGAACATCTGCAGGTGGTTCAGAATGCTGCCACAAGACTTTTAACTAAGAATGCTCACCTCTCACTGTTGCTAATTTAGTTCCACTGGCTCCCAATTAACTTCAGAGTCCGCTTTAAGATTTTGTTTTTGACTTTTAGAGCCATACATTATCAAGCACCAGTGCACATCAGTGAACCTTTGCATGCATACATCCCCTACAGGTCCCTGGGGTCATGTGATCAGGATCTGCTGGCTGTGCAAAGAGACAAAAAACTTAAGGAGACAGAGCTTTCACAACAGTGCTTTCAAACTCCTTCTGAGCTTGAGACCTGCGGACTACGTGTTTTTATGTTTCAGTATTTTCATTGTGAAGCACTTTGTAATATTTATCTTGAAAGGTGTTACACAAATAAAATTTTACTTACTCTTGAACAGGTATCCACAGTACAAGTCCTAAAAACTTTGATACAGGATCAAAGACATAATTTATGCACTCATACACAATACCTCTACATATTAAAGAGGCTGGCACAGAAACACTACACACACACACACACGGTACCCTGACAGTGAATCAGCCTTGGAGAACCTTGACTTTCTCTCAGTCTCTTTTTGAATTTAAATCCAGGATTTTGGGTAAAAATTTTAAATAGCTGCATCAGTTATTATGAAAATAAAGTCAGACACTAATGCTTAGAATGAAGTAGCACAGTTATTTCCTTTAAATTGGTTTATGATCAGTTATCTGCCAAATAAAACATTACAACAGTTTTACTATTTTTATTGTCAGTTAACTAATGGTAGCTGACTTACATCCTAAACTATGACACTGATAATAAACCTAAACCTGATAAACATGGTACTATTGTCAATAGTTGATGCTGTATCACACAACTCAAGGTCCTGGGGTGAGTAGGAGGAGAAGCAGGGAACATCCTCGGCAGGTCACCACTTCATCACAGGGTTAGCAGAGAGAGACAGACAACCACACGCTCTCACATCCACACCAATTAACAAGTACAGCTTTGGACAGTGGGAGGACTCCCAAGCACCTAAAAGCACAGTCTAATGACTAACTGTAGTTGTTTACAGTAAAAAATAAAAAATGTATTTGTGTTAAAAAAAATGTTTCTATCAACTGAATAGTTTTATTCTCCAAAATGTCATAGCATCATTTCTTTGTATAAGCCATCACATGCAAAAGTCCATCTAATTATATATGTATAAATGCTTGAATGTAGATATAGATTTACAACAGTTTGTGAACATGTAGGAGCCTGTTCAAATAAACCTTTTTCTGCAACAACAGCATTAGAATAGGGAGACAAGTGAGGATGTGTGGCAGTGTAACAAGGAGAAGACAATAGCAAATAGAAAGAGAACTGCCGCTGATGGGTCTGCCAAACAAAGCAGTTCTTCCCCTGTTAGACTTCATAGGAAAGGATTAGGTGTTTAGTGGAAATCTGTGGCCAAGTGGACAAAAGTGGCAGTCCAGTGATTTCCACTATATGACTGGACATAGAAGACAACAGTACATAAACATTTTACCCTTACAGTTCATACACATGTAAATACTGCTTATTGTTTGCATGCATCTTCAGAACTGAGAATTCCAAAAGTGTTGCAAGTAATTTGTCAAAGCAGTTCAGAAAAAACTGTAAAAACTTCTGAAATCACTTTTAAATCCAGCACCATGACTACAATCTTTATAAAGAACACTTTTCTGCATACTTTACATTTTTTTCCACATTTATATTTTTATTATTAAAAGCAGTACATAATGAACTGATCTGTGGGAAGCTTGGTCCCAAATTCACAAGAGTTTAATTATTCCTCTCTGGGGAAAATGAGACAAAACCTTCTCACTGCAATCCACTTCGCTCTTTACATTGTGCTGCCTCTTTCTCCTGATCCTCATGTCTGGCCTTTACTCCGTCTCATGCTCTGTCAACATAATCTGCCACCGTGCAGCAGACAGGCTCAAAAGCGGACCTTTTTACTTTCCTGCAGGTGGCTGATGTGACTGAGGCAAGAGGCAGCAACAATCCCTCTTCACTCACTTCCCTCTAACACTAGGACCACCTTATTTCCTGTATAGCACAAATTCCCTCTGCCTGCCAAGAACACATTCTTGTAAACCAAAGAAAAAAAATCTTATTAAGTTGCACAAAGAACCATTAAGGTATCCTTGTAACACTTTTCAGCAATTCTCTATAATGGCTTTAGCATTTACAAGCACTGCATAAATACTAAATAAATGGTTATAAATTGTCATTTTATGTTAAGAATCTACAGTTAATATGATTTAATAATACCAAGGAAAACCAAAGGTCAAAACATTCTCTGGAAATACGTTATCGCATTTAAATCAGTTTGCTGTACCTTACTTTCAGTCAATTAGATAAATAAAGTACTACTTATGTTGATGCATCAGTAATAATGACCCCACAGTGTAAGTCAACAATGACTAAGGCAGTTGTGCCTGAATTTTGAAAGTGGAACTTTTACTTGTAATGGAATATTTTTAGGCTGTAGCACTTGTAAATACTTCTTCAACCACTGGTCTTTTAATCCTCTAAAATTGTTTTTTAAGATGTAGGAATATATTAGAGGAAAATGTGACATTTAAAGATTGTGAATCTCTGTAATACTTAGTTTTGGTTTAAAAATGGAAATATAGCTAAATCTAAAAACATTGAGCTCAAGTAAGCTATCATTTTTTTAATGGCTCATATAAATGCCTTAAATCACAACTCTTCCCCGTTAGAAGAATAAACAGCTCTTTGGTCTGAAGCCAGCCAAATTAAATGAGCAGTTTTTTAATTTCTGAGCGCCTTGCTGTGTGGGAACATTCAGCAATAGCTCAGCATGTCAAACCATGTCAAGTGTTACGGTTCCTTCCTGTTTTGGGGGGAAAAATATCACCCCAGAGATGAATTAAAGTAAAAAGGCTTGTCTTCAGACCCCTTCCTAAAATGATTAACCCCCCTAAAGAGCATTATTGAGTTCTGAGTGGTTGTGCCTTCTCTTTGCCTGCAATTGTTCTTTTTCTGTTGTTTCCTTCATCAGTCTCTCTCCTCATTATATAAAAAGAAGGGAAAAATGTCTGAATAGAGGAGGGAGATTTTCCCACAGTCACTCAACACAGAAAAATACGCCATTGTAACCAGGTTCCCATCCCAATGCCCTGCTGCACAGTCCACTGCGGTCAGAGGGACAATATCTTTATAATTGAGTGACCATTCTTTCGCCTGTTTGAAAAGTAAGTGACTGAGAATACAGTTAATGGCACATTTGAGTGAGTTCAGTAAATGGGGAGCCATGCCTAATATATATATATATATATATATATATATATATATATATATATATATATATATATTTTTTTTTTATAAAAAAAGAAAAAAAAAAAAA
>VVHJ01022771.1:20935-44487 GCA_015107715.1 Tylochromis polylepis
ATAAAATATATATATATATATATATATATATATATATATATATATATATATATATATTATTTTCACATGAAGTGAAAATAAAATTAGAACAATATTCAGCAGTTATGCTGCTTACATGCTAAACAGATAAACATGCCATAAGACGAGAGAGAATTAAATGATTTTAAACATGCTTTAAAAGGCGTTAAAAGAGAGAGTTCATTTTATTAATATTAAAATAATATATGATTGTTAATAGAACGGTCTACCATTGTATAATGTTAAAACATTATCTTAATAATTTGACTAGAGGCAACAATAAAATGTTGCTTGCCTGCTAATAGATTACTGTATAAAACCACGGAGCCACTAATGCATAAAGAGGGCTATTTTAGTTGATGATAGTAATTAATAGGCATATTTGGTTTGGATTTTATGGGAACAGACTGAAGAGAAGTAGAAACACCTGGGTAAAAGATCAAATGTGCATGAAATGTTTGGAAATAAAGATATAAAACAGGTTTTTCAAAGTTTTATAAAATCAGTTTTTATATAGACACTCTTACCCACCCTGTGTCAAAGCACAGTTCAAAGATTTTTAAATTTCACATTTTATAACTTTATTTGTTTTTTGTGCTTGTTTGTTTGGGTTTTTTTCAATGTGCTAACAGGGAGTCTGATAATATCTAAAAGTTTTCTGTTTCCCTTAAGTCCTGTTATATATTTTTAGAATGTAATTGTAATTGCAGTTTTTTAAAAGTTGAACCTGATTTTCTTGCGTTTAAAAATTATGCAAACAATATTTAAGCATATCGTTTACATATTATGTAAACAATTTTCCTTTCAATCTGTTAAAAGACTGAAAAAGAGAAAAGCTTTCAGAAATACTTGCAGATTACGATCCAGTAAAATTTGTTAATGTAATTTAAGCAGTTATTATTATTATTGTTATTATTACAACATAACTCCGGTTGTGTGCGTGTACGCATGCGTGTATGGAGCCTCGACTTCGTTACGCGCGCACATGCAGAAGCCTGCTCTAGAACCAATCAGCGCACAGTATTCTTCGGCTTGTCGAACAGCAATGGCGGAGACAATGAAGCTAAGTAGAAATCATGCTCCTCCCAGCGACTCCAGTAAAATGTCCAGCTATACAGACTGTATGGATTCGTTACTGCAACTACTAGCAGACTTCGGGGAAGAGGTTTGTTTGGATTGTTTAAGCTGCGTGGTTTCGGACATCGCTCCTTTCACTCCGGGTTGTTAGCTGACTGCATGCTAATGTTTTTAGCAATGTGGTGTTAGCAGGGCTGCTTAGCCGACCCACACTGTTCATTCATTGTCATTCACACGGTGCTGTGGTGCTGTTTTTGACAAGCAGGTTGTTGCAAAGTAACTGTGCTTGTGTTAAATGGTTCAGTGTTGTTTTGAAAGTGATTTAAGATATAAGATCAAGCATGTGTCTTGACTGGGTTTAACTAGGCATTCTGTTTCATCAATAACAGCAAAATCTAAATTTCATATCATTATCCCTCCTGCCGTGCTTTTTTCCCCCAGCTCGTATTGGATTGAATACACCTCTAAATAAACCTCTTTATTCCATACATGCAGTAAATAATCTCTGGCCCTGCTGTTTGTGTGGTAAAGCAAAAATAAAATATGCAGTCGATAAAATAAAAGCATCACCATACACTCGCTTTATGAAACTATCTAAGTTCATTATTTTCCTAAGTCTGGGATAGCCTTATTTTTAATGATGTATTTATTGACCACCATTGAAGCCAAATATATTTAATTTCCAGTGACAAAAAAAAGCTGAAAATAAGGGGGAAAATAATCCTTAATACTATATTAAATCTAAGCTGATTACCACGACATGCTTTTTCTTGAACAGTAACAAATCAGTAATTACCCAGTTGATTATCAAAAATATTTCATGTATTTTCACATCAATCAGTAGTAACTTGCATATATGAGACAAGTGTATATATTGTCCTGCTAGCATGCATGTGCATGTTAAATGCTGATTTACAGTAACATCCATACTTTGTCTGTCCTGAAATTAAGCTGAAATTTGGGGATGCTGCTTTGAAAATAGATGTCAACCCCAGTGCTGTGAATCTTCAATCATCTCCACCAGCTCATGTTTACAGCTCATTACAAGGACATATCGCTAAATTACAGGTAAAAACATTAGAGGTATTTCAAGAGCTGACATAGATTATAGTGCAGCTTTTTATTGTGTTATCATTAAAAGAAAAAAAAGTAAGTTAGAATTAACAATACCAGAAATTTAAATAGTGAATTTTAATTTTACATCTAATATTCTTCTTTCTGGCCTGCTGTTTATGTAGGCTGTTTCAGAAAGCCTAAAGGCGTTGGTGGATGCTGAGGCTGATGCATCCTCAAGAAACACATCAGAAGATGCTGTCACCTCATCTTCAAGCAGTGCACAGACGGCCACACAGTCTGAGCACCATTCGCACAGCTCGGGGGCTACAGAGAGCAATGCGGCGGCTCATGACGTCATGGTTCAGATCCGAGCCGGGAAGTCAGAGGTTGGTCACTGTCAGCAGATCTGTCAGCTGTTCTGGTAGTGAAATTTTAGAGCCCTCTTTACACTCTGTCAAGCAAATGAATAATCATAAGTAATTGCTCCAGAGGATGTGCACATGACGTGCCGCAGCAAAGCAAATGCTTGATGGAGACCTGATAAGCTGAGTTCGGCAGAGAATAAGGGGTCCTTTAGTGCTGCAGTGGGGTAGAACAGACCACATTGCTGGAGGGTTTTGAGAGAGGGCCAGGTCCTTGATGGATTATGAAGTGGATGCTCATTACTCTGAGATTGCATGTGGATGAAGGACAAGAGGCCCCATTCTGTTGTGCATTTATTTTGGTAGCCAAGCAAACAGTATTCATATTCCATCATGTGATGATGGCAAGCAGTTCAACTTTTTTGGCTACCTGGAATTTTCTGAAATGTAAATTGCCGTACCCTATTTGTCCCACATCATTATCATTAAATAGTCAAAAACATAGCATTCTTTCCACCTCATCAATCCATTGTATCTTATTATGTTGTCTTCATTGTAACCATAGATTGAGCGAAGAATATCTGCATTTATGGAACGCAAGCAGATGGAGATCAATGAAAACAATGTACGCGAGTTTTGCAACGTGATCGACTGCAATCAGGGTGAGAATGGGAGAGAGGTGGGGGGGCAGGGTGGAGAGGGTGCCTGCACACAGATTGCCAATGTTTGGGAGAGAGCTGATTTCCACAGGCGAGAGGTCAGGCTGAACTGCTCCAAGAGTGGGGCTGAAGTAGCTAACATACTCGGCCTCAAAACACAACCCGCTTAGTCCAGAAAAACACGAGACAGAAGAACCTTTTTTAAATTCAAAGCCTGTGTGAGACACCAGTAACAGAAATCAGGAGTAGTTGTTATTCAGGTGTGATATACATATACAGCTTTTGGTAATCATGTTTAATTGCATTTGGTAATTCTAATTGCAATTTATATTAAATGTGATCGTCTGTAGAAAACAGCTGTGCCAGAACAGATGCAGTATTCACTCCTTACCCAGGTTTTAAAAGCCACGTAAAAGGTAAGAAAATGTCACAATTCTTAACAGCTTAATTTTTTAAACTATCATTTGTGTAATTAAACTAAAACACGTTGTTTACTAGAATCTGTTTAGGACCAAGTTGTGTCTTCTGTGTTTGTTTCTTGGCTGGGCAGTCACACGAGTGGTAAACACTTACGGACCCCAGACCCGTAGTGGGGGAGACCAAGGAGAGGCTGGGGAGCAACAGAGGGGGCCATTGACGAGAGACTGTGGAAATGCAGCCATAGAGGAACGACTCAACAACATCGAGGCTCACCTCAGACTTCCTGCAGGTGAGAGACTGGAAGTTATTGCAAGACTCAAATTATTTTTGTCTTGTATATAAGATTATATATTATATTTAACTCAGAAATTAAATAATACCTTTTATTGGCACTGTATTTTTTACTTACAGTAAGCCTTTATTTATACAGTGATCTATTATTTGGTTTATCTGTTGTTATCAGTCATTCTTTTTTAACATCTTTGTTTTAATCTTCCCACTCTTAGATTTAAAGCCTTGTGCGATTATAAATTTTCAAACTGTTCAACAAGTGTTTTACTCCTCAGTGGGTCCAGTCCCATTGAGTGTCTACCAGCGACTCAAGAAGTTGGAGGATCGTATACTCGAGTTGGAGGGACTCTCGCCTGAGTACTTCCAATCCACAGTGAGTCCTCTGGCTTTAAAATACAAATACAGGAACATGAAAGACATTAATAGTTAGTTATGGCAGAGGTCATACATGTTTGGAAGAGGAATGAGAATATATTTTAAGGCACTGAATTGCCACATATCTTAGTGAAATACTATGAGTTGCACAATTTGTGTCAGTTTTAGCCAGTTTATTGCCAGCTGCCAGCCTGTCTGCTCCAATTCATACAGTAAGCAGGTTTTGCATTTCACCTGAGGAATCTGACTGAAAGAAACTAACCATGAAGGCACACCTCCCTGTTCACACAAAAGACTCTCTGGGCCCTCATGAGACTGAAGTTTACGGGCGTGTTAATGTGGAGCATATAAATCATGTGTTGTGCTCTGATTAGGTTTTGAGGTTGAGGTTTTTTTGTGTGTATGTGTGGGGGGTTTTTCTCCCAATGTGTTGTCAATGATTTTTTTTTTTCTTATTCAAGTCATAGTAATCATAGAGAATTTGGAAATTGTTGAACACGACAGCCTGCTCCTTCTCGGTTTTGTTTTGAAGTGCTTTTATGTTGTCGCGTTGGAACTGAAAACAACTTTGCTTCCATTTCCAAATGGAATTGCAACTAGTTTGCACTTCTTAATGACTTTTGAGTATTGAGGCTCTGGTTGTGATCAGGATGCTAGTTTAAGGTTCAATTCACAACAGATGGCACCCTTTTTGTTTCGGAGAAAGACAAAAGATCCATACTGTATTGGTAAGAAGGCTTTAGTTTAGTTAGAATTTTAGTTTGTCCATTTTACACACTGTCAACTCAGATGTGTATGATGCCTAAATTGGCATGGAGAGTATTGGTTTGCTGTAGGAAAAATCATTTCAGAGTGATATCTACTTACTGAAAAGGAGTTTGTGGGTTATGAGAATGGAATTTCTTCTGTTATGCCTTGATACTTCAACACGTTTCACTCTTCAAGTAACACTTAAGCTGATTTAAATCAGAACTGCAGTGCCTTTGGTTAGATTTACGTAAACGTTTAGGTGAGGGCAGACGATGAATTTCAGAATTGACAACTGTTCATTGCTTTTGAGATGACGCTGACTCAAAAGATGACAGTAGGTAATTTATTGGACTTTTTATTCAACCTGTCAGACATCAGCAGTCGCACACTCTGATTTCCCAAGCTGAAGGAGTCTGTCCAGTGTGTTAGTTATCTAAGTGTACTTGAGATGCTACATGTCTCTTCATCCTGGTATTTCTCAGCACAGCATGCTGCTTCTGTGAGTATGCTGCTCTCCATCTGCTTTTGACTCACTGCATGTTTGTGTGAGCTGAGCAAGAGTTGTTGAGTGTCTTTGAATAAACTGATGAGGATGGGGGTCTTTTATATTCGAAGTTCGCCCCCACCCCTCCAACCCAGCCCTCCCTTTTTTGCATTAGTTTGGTGTTTTCCAAAAAGCTGTATACAGTTGGCCCATGATTCCAGGAACAGCATTTAAATACTGAACATTAATGGAGGCTTCCTAACGAAATTAGACAGCAACATCTAAACAACAAATCTGACCATGTTTGAAAATTGGAACTGAAGGTACAGAAGCTTACACAGTCTTACATACACGAAGTCTTCTATCCATTTTTGATGAAGCTCTTGTTAGGTGATACCGCCTTTATCAGTCTCCCGATGTTTACCGTTTAACTATTTATTGTAAAAGCATCCGATAAAGACACAAAAAATGTTTTAGATTAAAATGGAGCTTTTCCTAATCCTCAGCTTTGTGTATTCCTTTTCTTTTTTGTATTCCTTTCTGGGATAATACTTTTTTCTGTCCTTGAGAGGGCAAAGTAGGAAGGAGCACAGATGAGCACTTCAATATGTTTCTTAAAGCTTGTTTAAAAATTGCCCTAATTAAGAAGGTCTTATGTGTATTTGTGTGCTTGTTTTGTAGAGTCACCTGCACAAACGACAAAAGACATCCCCTGCTCAGGTCTGTTGTGTTTTCTTTCCTCTCGCAGTACTTTGTAAGTGGAGGTTAACCTCTATAAAGTGAGCTGATCAGTGTTTTTTCTTACTTTGTTCTACAGTCCTGCAGCCTGACAGAGCTTGATGAGAAGATAAGCGCAGTGAAAGCAGCTCTGCTGAAGAGGGCGACTGAGTTTGGGCCTGGATTTGGAACAGATTGTTCATTTTGATATATTCATAAGCACAAACAAATACTCCAGTTCATCTGCTCAAGCATTCACAGTTTGTTATCATTTTCTTTTCCTCCAACTCTCAGCAATTCAATAGCATCATTCTCATCGTCTATGTCATTAAAAACTCCCAAAAACTATGACATTTGATGCTAATGGTGTTGGATATTGGATGGAAATCGTGTACTGCTATAAACAGTTAAATGAAATATAAATTTTCTGTAAATAAATCTATATTTTCCTCCATGAAAACCCTGACTCGTGGTTTCATCACAACTATTACTATATTAGTTAAATCTAAAATGTAAGCTAAATTCAGTTAGTCACTTTTATAGGTAGAAATTAGTAGTGCAACTAATATTAAGCAGATTGCTCAATAATCTTTTTTCTCTGTGAATAATTTCTTTTTTAAATGAAAGCAAATGTCCAAACATCCAAAGACAGTCAACGTAGTATCCAACCTTGAAAATGTACATGAAAAGATGTAATCAGTGTATTTTTCCTTATAATATAACTTTATGAATAATTAGTAGTTTCAAATTTCAGCTCAAATAGATAACACAACAAATTGAACCACTCTTTTAAATTAAACATTATAGAAACATGTATATTGGGTCTTTGACATTTTCATTTTCACACCCGAATGATAGGAAGGCAAGTGTGTGCGTTTATGTATGACTGTGTCTGTGTGTGTGTGTAGCCGAGATGAATCGGAGAAAGGAGGGAGAGTGCACCTGATTTATCTGCCTGACTGCTGTGTGACGATGATCACCCCTAATGGTTGTCATTATAACAAATGACCTGATTACTGCAACTCTGTTTGGGAAACATATTGGAGACCCAACAAACCAGCATTAAATGGGACGCTGCTGCGTTTGACACTGTGACATGTTCATAAAAGGCTTTTGCATAGAGCTTTAACTTCGCGAGTGAGTGAAGCTGTAATTACGATTTTTTTTTTCCAGCTATGAGCAAATCTGAAGGGCTGTTGCTTTATCTTGAAACTGCTTCAGTAGAAGAGGATGTATATAGAAGCTTAAGAAAAATACTAATGCAAGTATTCTAAATACTTTGTTACACAAATTTCTGCATTTAAAGTCATATTTATGAGTAGCAAATTTATTGAAGGGAAAGCAATATTTAAATTTTACCCCCATAACTGTTAATTGGTATTAGAAATGACACTGTTGTTAACACATGATGGTCACAGTTGATGAAGATGATAATCTGAAACCATGTTAAATTTTTGTAAGGAAAATTTGACTTTGGTAGAACTCATATCAATTCATAGATACTTAAAACATACTTTTTCTTTTTTGTCTTGAACCAAAAACATTAGAAATCACTGGTTTCTGAAACATTATAGTTTTTCACTACATATCTTTTTTAAATAAGAGTTCAGCTTTTAAATGTATCATTTTACACTGAACTTGAAAACCAAGTGATTTTTAAAGAGTAAATTCATGTAAATAAATCATCTGTTGCCTGTCATTGTGTGTTATAATGTATATTAAGTATATTTAATATGTTTCTATCAAGGAAGGGGCATTGCATATTATCTTGGAGAG
Source organism: Tylochromis polylepis (assembly GCA_015107715.1). Classification (NCBI taxonomy): domain Eukaryota; kingdom Metazoa; phylum Chordata; class Actinopteri; order Cichliformes; family Cichlidae; genus Tylochromis; species Tylochromis polylepis. Next base: position 28,921 of record VVHJ01022771.1, read on the forward strand.
TTAGTGTCATCAAATAAATAAATACAAGTAAAGTAAGTACTAACAAGACCTGTCCAATAAATGTGATTATGTAAAACGTGCAAATAATGTCCTCTTAAATTTAGTACAGATATGAAGTGTCATAAACGTTCAAATTAGCTGGGTTTTAATACTGTGAAGTTAATGAGCCCAGTTTAGAGGAGAGAAAAAGCAAATAGTTTGTTTTTAAAACATAAAACTCAACAGATTCACTGAAAACAATTTTTAAAACAATTCTATATTATAATATATAGATATAGATATAGATATATAGATATAGATATATGTGTTATAAAAACCAGTACCTTGAATTCATGCCTAACAAAAATAAAAGCACAGGTCCAGGCACAGTCTGTTTTTCAGAGCCACAGGACAGAAATTCTTCTTCTAACTGAATAAAAATAGCAATGTCATTTTCAAAATAATTTTTGCAGCAGGTGTGACAAACTGACAAGTCCAGAAAAACACAACTTTCTCACGTCTTGGGAAATTACTGTAACTCCCCTTCCTTTTCTCTCCAGTTGCTCTTTGTACATCTTGTCAAGATTTATTTCAGAGTTGATTGATGGAGTGACCTGAATACAACGGCAGACGTTGCATTGTGTTTTTTGGAAGATATTTCATTCTAACGCGGAAATGGGGAAATTTCTTTTCACCCCTTTTTTCAGGTGAACCCCGCTTGTTGGGGTCTGTCCATCTCTTGCTCATAGACTGGAACCTTCTAGGCGACAAGGGGCCACAATGTGCTAGGAAGGGGAGCACTTGAGCTGTGGCAATGTGGACGCGGGGAGGCTGGGGGTATTCTCATTGTTCCTCTGGAGCTTTTGTCTCAAACACAGTCCCCTTATGAGGGTTAATGAGGACAAATTGGTCTGAGTGTAACAAATGGATTATGGAGTTGGACAAAAGCTCTTTTTTGTGGGCTGCTTTCTCTGGGATCCACCCATCATCTGCCCATTGAGCCAAATACGCTATCTAGCGTCTACGTGAAGTGGCTTCCTAAATATCTCATTATCTTTATCCTATCTGATTTACTCATTGGCACATTATACGTGCAGCTTCCTATGGTGGATTTAACAAAAATGTCAAGTTTATGTCACAGTAATGCAGTTTGAAATCATGGCAGTTACCTCACCTCTTTCCTACTGCTTATATCAAGAACACAAAGTCAATATGTCAACATTAGTGTCAGTGGTTGGTGCTCTATGGCTATGTGGATATAGTGTACCTGTACCCTTCCAAATGAACAAAGAGCCACTTCCTTTTTGACTCTGTAATTCCTGGCTGTCAATCAGTCCTTCCTCTGCCAGATGTCTTGAAATGTCCTTGGGAACCTCAGTAAAAAGACACAGAGGTGTTCCTTGTCTTCTGTGGGTCCAGTATTTTTTGTGGGGTCGAAGGAGAGGATTCATATCCATTCATATCTCACAAACTCCTAATGGGCTCCAAGCCCTCCAAAAAGAAAGCTCTTTCCTGTGACTAGTCAGCTCCAGTCTTTATTCATCTGTGGCTCAGTGTCAAAAAAGACTGTTGCTCGTTTGTGCCCTGAACAATGAGGAACAAGGCTGAATCTCTAGCTGGCAACAAAAGACAGAAAACAGGCTTTTCACTCTGCAGAACATTAGATTCTGACACATTTTGCCATGGCAGTTTTTTCCCCATCCTGAGTGCTGTGGCTCTGGTCTTTTAAAGAGACCACCTGTTGGCAACAAGCCTGTTCTTCATTACAGACAGGCCTATTATCACAGGATGAGGAGCGCCACAGGCTAACTTTTTTAAGTTAACCCTGCTGCAGTTTTCAAAGCTGGACGATTAGGAAACATAGATTACGTATTAGCTATTTTTTCTTGTAATTTTAGATGTTGTGTTTGAATATGGGCTTTTGTCGACATAAGGGGGAAGTACTTTATCCATGCCCTTGTCAGTGACAAATGTCACAAAAGGGGCTCAAATGCACGCAGCTTCAGTTTTCTATGACTGTACATTTGGATCTAAATTCAAATGCATTTTAGGAGAAAGTCCAAATGGACTTAATGTAACATCGTTGATGGTGGTCTGGGCTTTTTCTTTTCTTTTCTTTTTTCCTTTTTCTATCTCACTGTTTCTGACATCTGTAGGGTTTTCTTGTACAGGGAGATTTGAGTGATTTTCAACCCACAAAACATTAGCATAACTACAGTATGCAGCATCACAACTGTGTGTAAAATAAAAATATTGTGGGTGGCAAAATGAAGCAATCAAGTGTATACTTTAGTTTCGAATTGGACATGATAAACACAGGCTGACAGGAACAGGGAGTGTTATTTTCCACGGTTTGATTGTGTGGAAATTTTAAAGATAATGTTAAATAATTTATGGCTCTCATAGCGCTGAAAACACACAGAAAAACCACTGAATTGTAAAGACAAATTCAAATTTCATGACTAGTGCTTGCTCCCAGCACACATTTTGCACGAACTTGTAGAGGTTTTCGGTGGCCAGGACAGTGAGCGGCAAAATTTCATTTTCTTTAAGCAACATAACAAACACAGCAAATACCATCACTCTCAGGTTCTATCCAATCCAGACGCATTTGTTTCATGTTCATAAACACCCAGATAAAGAGAGTGCATGCACCTGTGACCCTCCCCCACAAAGGAGACAGCACAAGAGAGGATCCCCCTGTAGCCCACAGGCTTCAACAAGAGGCAGTCAGCTGCTCTCTGTGGCCCTGCTGCACAGTCCCCAGGCTCTCTGGAGTTAAATGTGCCTGTGATATTGCCAGGAGGGAGCAGCGGGAGTTGAATTCAGGCAATTACAATCAAGTCAGGGCATAGTTAGTGCGTGGGTCCTGGCAGCACCTGAGCTGGATGCTGATGAGACACTTAGCCACAAACCCTCATGCATTGGCCCAGGCACTGCATAGAGCAAGCCCTCCTCCCCCACCTTCCCTCTCTTCCCACAGCAGCAGACCCCCTACTGGACACTTCCACTTCCCTTTGCCCCATTTAGGCCTCTAGAGCTCTCTCGTACACTCTCTCTCTCTCTCTCTCTCACTCTCTTTCTGGCCCTCACATTGCAATACTTCTGCTTTATATAGGTGGCGTGGAGTACTGCACTCAATCACTCTTCATTCATTCACACTGTACAATAATAGACTACTACTCCGATATTGTCCTTCAAGCACCTGTGCATAGCAGAGCTTTAAACCTGAGATGTTTCATGCCAAGTTCTTGAGAAATGTGTGAAGAGTTATTTCTCTTAAATGCAAAAAAAAAAACACCTGCAGATAAGTGTGGATAAGACGCTTTGGATCATTTCTGTTGCACCATAATGTGCAGAAGAAAGCACTTTCAGGAGAGTCTTCCAGCCTGTCCCCATCTTTATTAAACATAAAACCATCATGCTCAAGCCCCGTCACACTGCCATCTCTGCACGGATATTCATTTGCAGGTGGCTGAGTATAGGACTGCATGTCCCGACTGATGTGCTATGGCAACAGGAAGAGAAAATGGAAAGGGAGGAGCGCTTCTTGAATATCTATGACCCAAGAATATGGAGTCAGGCATCACAACAACAACACTCTTAGCCCCTTTTTCCAATAAGATGCTCTCAGCTCTTTCTGAGGGAAAGCCTCCCAGCTCCCGCCCTCTCTCAGCCACCACACTTTGCTGAAGTGTCATTAGGATTGTAAAGGGCAGGTTGCCATAGAACTCAGATTGCTGCAGATGTATGGACTCAAAGATAAAACCACCATATTTTAAATATAAATATCTGAGTGTGGTATCTAATGTAAGGGGCCATGCTGGGGACTACACTTGCTGCTTCTTCATCTGTAGTCTCTGTGCATGCATCTGTCATGTGTCGCTTTAGTGCTGCGTTTTGTGAGATTGCTAGCTTTGCTCTTCAATCCACTTTCATTGTCTATCTGTAGCCGTGCTTGTTAGTTAGAGCTGGGCATCGTATTTGGCAGAGCCAAGGAGAAAGGTGGGACACCTCTTTCACAGTTTTTGCCATAATGGTTGTCTTTTGATTTTTTCTGGGCTTTGGAGACTACCAAGGATTGTCTCTTTGAAATTATTCCATTTTGGCCGTGAAAAAGAAAATGGATTGTGCTGATCCTGTTTTGTTCCTGGGGGGACGGCTGCAGTATTATCCTGGGCTGACACCGGTGGCGAAGAGGCAATCACTGTGGCCCTCGCTCTGACAAAAACACTCCATCTGCAAGGAGAGGAGGAAATCACACCACAATGATGTCTGACTCTTCTGCCTCAGTCTGGCAGCTGGGCCCTGGAACCCGTGAACTGCTACACTACCGCCACCGCAACGACTTCTATACAAACGCACAAACACCGCACTACAAATCAGCAGCTGTAACACACAAAGGCAATGCACCTGCCATCACACAACAACAAGAACAGGGCTAGTTTATTTAGAAAGTTTCTTTGGCTCCTCAAGGCTAGTTAAAATAGTCTCTGTTTTATGTTATGCATTCTTATATTATTATTGCTGTCCATATATCTAATACCAGTATTAGAACTAATAGTATGTGTCACTTAGAAATCCTATATGATTGTTTCTGTTTCTCTTGTTTTTGGTTTGTGTGGTTTATTTGAAACAAGCTTATATTTAAACTTTTACACCCACTAATCTCTTTGCAAAGTACATACCATTAGGACGTCAAACACACACACATTATAAAAAAGATAAACAGGCATGTAGCACGACCTGTTAGTATTCAGTGGTGTCATCTCCTTCCCTCTGTGTCCCATACCTGGGGATCAAACGCACCTCTTTGTGAGCGAGGCCTGACCCCCTGCTATTAGCAAACAGAAGAGAGCCCAGCTGACACCACTCTTGAGATGTGCCATGTAGACGGAGGCCTGTGATTACGGCACAATCCTGAGGAGACAACCCTCCACCTCGCTCCAGCCCCAACCTCCTGCAACTCCCCGCTCACACACAATCTGCCTGCGACCACCCCCACCCACCTCTCCTCCACTACAAATTCACCTATCTCTGAAATAGATGTTAATCTCTCACCCAACTGCCTTCCTCTGAGACCTCGTTGACACATTTATAGCCATCCCTGAACCATGAATAATCAATAGGGCACTATTTTCCTGAACAAATGTACAAGAATAGGTCATTTCTGGTGACTATTCCTCCGGAAGATTAGAAGCAGAGATTGGACTTTCAGATTTGTCATGGAAATGGGTGTGTATGTATGTTTTTTTTCCTATGTGTGTGGTCATGTGTATGGATGGAGAAGCTCTTTCACAAATACACTGTAACACAGGAGGGATATGGGTCTGTCTAGTGCCTTCATAGCGCCACATGAAAACCAATGAAGGTAAAGCAAGAGGGGGGATTAATTTGTTGTGTGAGAGGTAGAGGCTCAAGTGGGTCTTCCAATAGCAAATTAGCAAACCCTCATTTCAAAAACCCTCATACATACTGAAGAGAGAGTAATGCACAAATACACACAACATGCACATGCATCCAGTATATCCACACAAGGCTGCAGCCTAAAAGAGCCAGGCTTTGTCTTCTTTTTTTTTTAAAAGAAACATCTTTCCTACTCTTATCAGCCTCCATCCCTCATTGACACATGTGCACGCGCACACAGACGCACGCATACACTCACGTGTGCTCATGTGCACACACATGAAGAAAACTTCAATTTTATCTGCAGGGGCAGAAATCAATCTCACATCTCTTTAGTTAATCCGCAATGACTCTCTACAGATCCCGACACTAATAAGGTATTGAGCAGGTGAGGCCAGGGGCTGAGGAGGAGAACAGAGAGAGAGGAGAGGCCTGTAGTCTGGGGCCTGACTGGCGGCTGGCATCGTTCCAGTGCAATTATGGGGCTTGTGTATGGGAGAAAAGGGTGGAGGAAAGAAGCAGCAGAGATAGAAGGGCAAGAGAGAGAGAGGCAACAAGAGAGAGGGAGAGAGAGAGAGAGGCATAGAGAAAGGGTGAGATAGAGGGGGTGGAGGGGGGGAAAAATCGATCCCATCTGTGGTATGATGGTTAATTAAAGCAGCTCTTGAGCAGCCCAAGGATGAGAGGCTTGGCTGGGCTCCTGGAGGCACAGCTCTGATTACTCACACAGAATGGATGGTTTCTTAGCAATGAAAGGAGGAGGCCAAGAGCTGCCTGGTGGGGTGCACAGACAACGTCAAGGAGGAGAGACATGTGCATGCTGCACACTTACACATGTGCAGGCTCACATGTGCAAATGGACTCGCATATGCTTGCATGTATACATTTACATACGTAAACACCTGTTTGCACCCATATACATCACGAGCTTGTAGAAACCAGTGCATACATCCCTAAATTAATTGAAAATAAATATAGCAGGATGCTAATCAAATACGATTCCTCAAAAATGAACATTTTTGAAATAAGATGAACTCAAGAGGTTAACAACAACTGAATTTACTCCAATCTAATGAGCTCAGCACACTCTAATGTCACACCACAGTTAAATTTCACATGTATTACTTACTATTTATAGTCCTGCATGAAGTTTCCCAGGATGAAAGCTCTAATTTTTTAGAATTACAAGTTAATACAGAACACTGTGATTATTCTTTCCTCACACACTCGTCTCCATCATATACCTGAACAAGAAAACACCAAATCTGCCTCCTGGCTCCCGACAGCTATCAAAATTTCATATTATAAATCTACCCATTACATTTAGATATCCCTGAAACCAATTACACCCTCCCCTTTGACATTCATAGCTCTCTCAATATTAAGAGGGCATGGGTGACAGCACTAGCACTTTGGTATGACCCCACCCCCCAATGGCGAGATTTGGTATTGCATAATATAGTCAGACAAAATATTATTTTCAAGACCACACACATTAACATTCACTATCACTAGTGTGTAACAGTCAGAGATGCAGAAATTACAAAACTTACTTGATATCACAAGATGCAACAACAAGTAACTCTATGCAAAATGATGGCATGTAGATGAGGGAGAAAGACAGCCCTTTTCTCCTATTTTTATAAAGTTGAAGCTGACATATAATCATACCCTCAGAGTAAAAGAGGGGTTATAATAAACCTCCAAATCTGAGGTGTATGAATTATGTATATAGCAATGATTTGATGGCTGCAAAATAGAAAAGAGGGTGCAAGTGGCTGATTGAGGCACGCCACGTGGTGCGTCGTTGAGCGCCATGTCTCCTGGTACAGACATCTGAGGTCAGGGCCCTGTGCTAATTGGTGTCGGGCCAAACGCTTGTGAGCTAAATGAGAAAATTACACGTTCGGGGAGGAATCAGCTGCAGTTGTTGTGGTGCTTTTTACAGTACGGCTGCAGACATATCTGGGTGGAAGAGACAGCCGTCTGGCTCTGTTTGCTGGGGACATGAAAGCAAATTAGACACTAAACTTTAGTCCTTTAATGGTGTGGGAACTTCAGTTAACCTTTACAGCCAAACCTTTTAGATATACATACACTGCTGGTGCATGTGGTTCAAGTTAGGAATGTTTTCAATCAATAACTTAGATTAAGCATCAAGAATTTTTTTTACCTTGCATGCACATCTTCTCTGAAACACCTTTCAAAGGTCAATTCACTCACATAACAAAAATGTCTAGTTGTATAACCAATAAAGTAATAGGCAAAAACACCTACATTTTTGGGTTTTTGGGGGTGTGTGGTTTTTTGGTTGTTTTTTTTTTTTTTGCATCAATTTCACTATTTTCTGCAATGTTTTGCAACGTCCAACTGCATAAAGGAACTGATAAGCTTGGCATTATAATGAACAATTTTTTACCAGTCCTCAAATACAACTTGCTCTTGATTTTTTAACTAAAATTTAGTACGACTCCAAAGGAATGCAACTATTACCTTCTCACTGTGTAAATGGGTAACAGATTTTCTTAGGTCTTCATATTTTATGCACTTGTCCATGTTGTATTTAGAACTTGACGAAAACAAAAATTCTGCATTAGCACATTTATATATCGTTTTAGACACTGCTTGCGTACTGTTCAAGGCGTTTTAGTCTCTGCTTGTATTTCAGTGCATTTCTGAGAAAAAGGGTTGGTTTGGGGGGGGTTTTATTTTTGTTTTTTTCAAATGGCCTCTATGAATACTTGTTTGTTTAACTATTCAGTCTGTGATTTTAGTAAACCGATCCCATCTGCTAGAAGGGGACATAGATTACTTAAGTACAATGTTTAGGCTCTGGAAAAACAAGTCTACCTAAAGTAACATCATTTTTCTGTAATTTACTCTCAGGCAAAGACTTTGACTGATGTTTTTCTCTCTAAACGCAATCAGCATGATCCAAGTAAGTATTCTCTTGTGTCACTTTGACTTATTGCATTACATGATGAGCGATACTGTTTGAGAAATTTTCATTCTTCTTAAATTATGATTTATTCATGAAATGCTTTCATCACATGCTTTTGTGTGCAGTCAGAGTTGTGCCTGTATGTGTCATTCAGGCCTGGACAAGTTATTCACTTCTAAACATAGCATTCCTCCACTCCTCTGGCACACCCAACAAACAGACAAACAACAATGTAGACTAAATGACTGAAGCATTGAATTGCCTTCCTTTTGTTCTTTGGCGTATTTCTCTTTTCTGCTGGTTCTTTCTCTTTCCAAGACAGACTCCTTTGGTGGTGAGCCCCGTGTAATCTTGAGTAAACATCATTAACTGTTTGCTCATATCGCCCACAGAAAGTCTGCTACAGCCTCCTTTGTCTCACTATCAGTTGTTTAAAAAGGTTTGTTCTGTAATGGCGTGGTCAGTCAGTCCCAGGGACTTTGAAGTGCCGTCTCACCTGGTGAATTAACGTCAACAGTCACTGAAAGCTGACCCTAAAGTTGCATTTTTAGGTCACATGGCAAAATAACTCATGGAAAACTTTTTTTTTCTGAAAACAGAGAGCCTCTTCTTGCATTGAAAACGTTCTAATAAGGCATCCTTTACAAAAGCTTTATCAGTTATACCCAGTGACTTAATGGATGTTAATAAGTAATTTATTAATGCTTTAGAGATCATAAACGTGTCTTTAATGTTTGTTAAATGGCAGGTTTGTGTTTGTCACGTTTTGAAATGTTCATGAATTGTGTTTATGTTTTTCTGCCATTACTTTCTTATTTTATTTTTACATTTAAATATTAAGTCAATTAAAAAACTCCCCCACCCCTCACCCCCACAAAGAAAGCATTGTAACCCCAAGTAAATGAGTATAATATAGATACTGAATTTATATTTTTGTAACAGAAACATAGCAATCGATAGAATCAACTGAAAACAACATAAAGGTGGTTTACTATGAAAAAGAACTCACAAAGATTGGTCAACTAAACGTGTCCTCTGAGCTCTACAGTGTTCCAGCTTCAAAGTGCTGGTCAGCTGGGACGTTGAGGTGTATGTTTTATGTATATGTGATTTGAAAACATGCTAAATCTGTCTGGAGTTTGCATGTTTTTACTACAACTCACAGAGATGCTTTTTCCTCACCCTGGCAACCTCATCCAGCTGATCTTGGAAGAGCAGAAAAAGCTGCTTTAAGAGTGCCTGAGGCAGCTGAAGAGGGATGGTAATGTGGAACAGGAAGAGGAACTATCATGGATGACCAAGCCCCTCCATGGGATGTACTATAGACAGACAAAGGAAGTGCTTGACATAAACAAATCCTAGTAACTTGAAAAGGCCATCTCAAAAGACCTGGCCCAAGTTACAGACTGTGCAAAGATGCCCTGGAAAAATATCCAACACATTGTAGCAGGATGTAAGATCAAGCTGAGACAGTGTACACTGAGAAGTACAACCAAGTGGCCAGTATAGTTTACAGGAACATCTGTGCTGCAAATCCCAATGAAAGTTGCCAATATAGATGGTAAATAACTACAGGGCTAAGGTCTTATGGGACTTCAACTTCCAGACAGATAAGCAGCTGCTGTCCAACCAACCATGATGGTGGTTGACAAGGAGCAGAAGACTGTGATAGATGTGGCAAACACAAACATTAGAAACCAGGGGAAGTACCAGGAGCTGAAGGAATAACTGGTGCAGATGTGGAAGGTAAAGTCCAAAGTGATCCCAGTGGTAATAGGATCATTAGGACCTGTAAACCCCAAAACTGGAAGAATGGCTCCAGCAGATTTCAGACACAGCATCAGAGGTCTCTGCCCAGAAATCACAGTCCTAGGAACAGCTTAGACACTGCGCAGAACTTTCAGTCACTAAGGCCTCTGGCAGATATATCCAGTGACCAGCAGTTCTCTCGGCTAAGATGCCTTATTGATGCCAGAGGTCAGAGGAAAATGACCAGACTGCTTTAAGCTGAAATGTAGGCAAAAACCAAGGTGTGGATATTCTGCATCTCTTAATGCAGAATATGTTGAACCTTCTTTATTTTCTTCTTATTATAATTAATAATATCCAATACTAGATAGTCAAATTATTACAAATATAAGCATTGCAAAGGAGAAAGATGTTGAACCTTGAAACAAATGGTCTACAACAGCAGACGACCATACCAGGTGCCACTGCTTTCATATAAGAACATGAAACTGGGGCTACAATTCACACAGGCTCAACAAAATTTCTGCTGCAACATTTTGATGCTAGAGTCAGAATTTGGTGTAAACAACATGAAAGCCTGAATCCATCTTGCCTTGTAGTAATTGTTCAGGCGGGTGCTGGTGGTGTAATGGTGTGGGGTATTTTCTTGGCACACTTTGGGCACCTACCAACTGAGTATCATTTGAATATTACAGCCTACCTAAGGACTGCCCATATCCATCCCTTTATGATGATAGACTGTTTCCAGTACCTTATATATATATATACTGCTCCAGTATCAGATCATCATATTAAACACAGCCAAAATTTCAGATCATGAGGTTAGCATTTGAGCAAGTAATCAATCAGAGCCAAAAACCTTGTGGTACAGACTGCTCTCAACACTCAGACAGTTGATCTCCTTTTGGATGTTTATGATGTCAAAAGGAGGGTGTTTCTCTAATACTGGTCATCTTAGGTTTCTGGTTGTGAGCACAGAAGCCCCACCCACTTGTTGAATTTTGCAAGGAGTTAATGAAATTGCCTTATTACAATGAGGGAGAATGAAGCTAAAACAACTTGTTTCAGATAGGACTTTTCAGGTGTTTTAATGATACATAATAAAATAATATTGAACTGTGTATCTGCTCGAATCCAGCTAAAAACATGTAGCTGAAAATTAGAGGTCAACTTTACAGAGGAAACATTTTAATATGTAGTAAAAACTGAAAAAAAACCTCTGTCATTCAATAGCACTCTTTTTTTTATGTCAATTTCTCCTTACATACAAAATCTTGAATATTAAGGCCCCACCATATTGTAAAAACCTCAGAGTACTTTATTATCCTAAAGAACTCTTCGTTCTCAGACTGCAGACTTACTTTTCAGACTTTTCAAAAGTAGAACGGATATGGATTTGTACCCATTGTGGGCTCTCTATTTTAAAGATTAGGCTTAAAAACATTCCTTTTTGAAAAATCTTTTCACTCCCTGTGTGTTTATACACCATTCTGCATTTAATCATTACCAATTGTGAAACTCTCTCTCTTTCCCATTGTGTCTTCTGTCTTCTCTTTCCCCTCACCTCAACAGGTCACAGCATGTGGGTGTTCCTCACTGAGCCTAGTTCTGCCAGAGGTTTCTTCCTGTTAAAGGGGAGTTTTTCCTTTCCACTGTCACCAAGTGCTTGTTCATATTCCTTTAATTTATACAACACAGTGTTAATATTTCTGGTATCATAGACCAGCAGTGTGCAACCAGCAAGTTAGTCTATAAAGCATTAATAATATATTTATTAACCATAATTATCAAATATCATACCATTTAAAAACTCAAGTTTTTCCTTTTAGAAAGGTACGATCTCCATTTTCTTAAAATGGCACTAACTTCGTGCTTTATCAGACCCATTATCAGAGAGATTTTGGCACTGGCAGGACCTGGGTGAGTAATGGCAGCAGTGCATTAGGAGAGAGAGGGAGAGAGTGATAGCCTGAGTTGTGAGTCAACATCAGAGGCCGCAGGCTGACCCCACAGGGGATTACACACTCTGATTTAAGAGCATCTCTCCAGCTCCCCTCCTTTCCTCTCTGTACCACTCGGGTCCTCGGTGTATACAACACCCACATGATGCAACATAATGTCCAGAAATACAGACACAAGCTCACATGCACGCTCTCGCTCTCTCTCGTTCTCTCACACACACACACACACACACACACACACACACACACACACACTTGTATGCGGGATCATTCTCGTTATACCCTTATTCTTAGCCCTGCTCTATCTTCTGTTATAGGGCTGGGGCAGAGTAGGATCATATCAGGGATTGTATCCAGAGAAAGAGGGAGAGAGAGATCTGAGCCCCTGCAGTGGTAAGTAAATACAGCCTAATGGCCTCTGATTAATTCTACATTGCTCTCATCGGGCCAGTAAAAAGAGATGTAATGACCTGCATCTCTCTCCCTCTCTTTCCTTCTCTCTTGCTCCCTCCCACCCCTCAGTCTTTCTCAATTTCTGCCTCATTTGCTCAGCTTTTGATTATGAATTAAAAGGGATTGCAAATGGTATGCTGTTGGTTGGCCCCCTGATTGCCATATTTGATTAAGAAATGTCAGTGTGCATGTTTCACATGTCTATCTTTTCTTAGCCTCTCTGTTCGCAGTAACATTCACACATCCACAAGGAACACAATAGTGAACTTGAGCTTGAGCAAACTTGCGCTAATCAAACACATTCTTTCGTCTCCCCTTTCTCTTTTCCTCAGCCTCTTTTCTCATTTTTTTTGCCTTTTCAAGGCTCTGCGGGGTTTTGTATCTGCATCAACACACACCAACAACAGAGAAATCACAGACAATTAAAGAGCATTGAAAAGACAGGTAAAGCTGAGAATAAAGACAGGACAAGTGATGGAGATCTGTATTTTTTGGTTGAGAATGAAATCAGAACAGACAGGACTAGTCTCCTATCTGAATAATGAAAGACAGACAGATGGATGACTGCACAGACAGACAGACAGATAGATAGATGTCACACAGATGGGATTTTAGCTGCTCAGCAGTCGTTAGTCTTCTTTGTCATGTGCTTCATTTCATGATGCACCAAATGTTTTCAGTTGGGAAAGGTCTGGATTTAAGGTAAGGCCTGTTGTAACAGATGCAGTGTGTGGTTTTGCATTAAAGGATGGTCCCTCTCCTCTTTAGTTCAAAGGACATGGCATCCGTGTTTTCCAAAAACCAAAGAAAATTCCAGTTTTGATTTCTCTGACTACAGTTTTTTCACTTTAAATGAGCTTTGGGCCAGAAAAGATGGCAGTGTTTCTGAATCATGTTCACATACAGCATCTACTTGCATGATAGAGCTTTAACCTGCATTTGTGGATGGCATGGTGAACTGTGTTCACACACACTGATTTCTGGAAGCATTCCTGAGCCCATACAGGGATTTCTGTGACAGAATCAATACATTGCCATCCAAGGGTTCAAAGGTCACAGGCATCCAATACTGATTTTTGTTCTTGCCTCTTGGCAGGTTTAACAGATTTCTTCAGCTTCTCAGAATCTTTTGGTGATATTATGTGCTGTATAAAATGAAATACTCAAACTCTTCATAATTTTACTTTGAGGAACATTATTCTGAAATGACTCCACAATATGCAGAAGTTTTTTTGCTGATTGGTCAACCTTCGCCCATCTTTACCTCTAAGAAAGTCTGCCTCTCTAAGATGCTCTTTTATACCCAGTCCTGTTACTGAACTGTTGCAAATAAACCTAATCAGTTGCAAAATGTCCAGGCGACTGTTTCTTTTTAGTACCACTTACTTTTCCAGCCTCTTGGTGTTTCCAAATGAAGTAATATTTTTCATGAAATGGTAAAATGTCTGAGTTTAAACGCTCAATATGTGCTCCATGATCTATTTTGAATTTTGAAAATGTGAGTTTATGAGATCTGGAAATTTTTGCATTTTGTTTTCATTTATCTTTGACACAGCATCTTTAATTGTTTTATTTTATTTTATTATTTTTTTGGAAAACATTAACATAGACAGTATTTATATGAAAAACACAGGCTATAGCATCTTTTTTATGTTGAACTATAATATTACACTGTGGAAGACTTCAGTTGCAATGTCCTCCTAACATAAAACTGTGTTACAGACAATAAGTGCCAGTCATGAAAAATATATTGTATTTTTAAAGTGATATGTGTTTTCCAAGAAGATGCAATATCAGTATAATTAGCAAATGTTTCCCTCTAACGTATCCTTTCTGTGCTTTCATAGACACAAGTGTACTGACTGATCACTGACTAAGCTTTTTCAAATTTCAGCTCCTTACTTCTAAGGCATGCTCAAACTGGGCCTGGGGTGGGCTGCCAGCAGTATAATATTGTTATTTTAACAAAGTATATGAAAAACAGATCAACACATTGTGTGTTACCATCCTTGTTGGGGTTAGGGAGCTATATTATCTCACTTGTAATTTTAGAGTTTTGGTTCTATGTTCTCATAGCACAATTTTTTTTCCTGCAGTTTGCAGATGTTTTGAGTCAAATATTTTTAATAAGAGCTCTAAAAAATCCCATTATGTTCTACCTGTCTTATTTGTTGTTCTAAGCTGTTGTTGGTTTTTTTTTACCTTGAAAGATGATCACATGTCAAAATTTATTCCCCACTAAAGTAATAGGTCATAAAGTCATTAGTGTTCTAATATTTTTTATCTTGTTAAGCCCAGAAGCTATCAATTTCACTACTCAAGGCTGCATGTTTACCTCCATAAATAACTTCAAATTTTAGCTTTGGTCTGATCACCGCTCCTCATTTTTCTTCCCAATTTATTTTCAGTTTTAAAAATTTCTGCCTTGCGACCTCTTCAACCCATTTAGTGCTCCTGTCAAAGCCATTAGTTTGAGCTCAGCAGGACATACCTGATGAATTCTCAGTCACAGGGATTTTACCGATATTCTCTGCACATCATCTCAAAGGCCACACTCACCAAGACTGGGTGAATCAGTATGTGTCTATTGTTGTTTGCATGCAAGTGGCTCAGTGCAGCATGTCCATGAATCCATACTTGTGTGAATGTAGACATGTGTCTGCATGCATGGATATGTGAACAAATGCCCCTTTTTGTGAGTGTCCATGAGTGTGTGCTTGCACTTGTGTGTGATAATGGGCAGCGTCCATCAGCACACAGAACACGAGCCTCTGTATCAGGCAGAAGACACACTTAATGCCCTGTCACAGGGTCAGATCAAGTGTGTACAAAGGAGAATTGATTCCTTTGAAAAACAGAATCCAACCAAGGACAGTTTTCCCATTTGCAGAGGAGTAAGAATGAGAGAGGTGCATAGAAAGAGAGGAGAGGGAGAAAATGGGAGAGAGAAATGGTGTAGGTGCCTGCAGGAGAGAAATGTGTTGATCTTTTGAGATGAAAAGCCCTACTTTCACAGGCTGCGAAATGGAATGGTGGGCTTCAGGGCCAAGGCTATAAGAAGAGGAGTTTCTTTCCCCT
>VVHJ01022774.1:20311-31187 GCA_015107715.1 Tylochromis polylepis
GGGGTGTGTGGTGTTGGGGGGGGGGGGGGGGTGCGGGTGGTTATTGTGGGAGTTTTAAGGAGTACGGCTCTGTTTAGATCCCATTACCAACAGTTATAAGGTCACTTGTTTGACCATTAAGGATCTCTGAGTGAAAGATGATTTTTGTGATGTTCTTATGAGTCATAATGTTTCCTACGAGTGAAAGTGTTTGAAAATATTTAGATGAAAATACAAAATGTAGTGCCGTCCAGCGCTGCTATAACAACCAGAGCCATGGAGGACGACAAAGTTTGCGTCAATTTTCATTTTATACCAAAGCACTTCTCTACAGGTGGTTCTCCAGACAGAGGCAGAAGACTGGTCGGTTGGGGGAGTGTGACTAGCTTGAGTGACAAGTGGAGTCCAAATCCCTGCGAGGACTTTATCGCGAGTGTGGCTTGTGTAACAAGATATTCATGTGAATGGCTGCCTCACCAAGGGGCAGGACAGATGGGGTAAACAAAAGATGCCCCCTTGTGGTACTTGGGGGGGTGCCTGACGCCTTTCCTCCAAACCTGGGGTACGAAGAAACGGAGCAAAGTGGAGCAATTCGGTGCTTCTAGCAGGCTGAGCTGGTTTGATTTTTGGGGCCTTGCAGGGAAAGCTAGCAGTTGGAACACAAGAGCGAACAGTCTCTGTCTTTATTGTGTGTTTGTGGAAGTGCGTGTGTGTGTGCACGCGTGCGTATGTGAACGCACGTTTGCATATGTGCTCGTTAATCTTTTGTCTGCTCCGCCAGTAGCTGTGACCCACTTCACAAGATCACCTCTCATCTCTCATCCAAGTCCGAGCTCCTTTTCCTTTTGCTCCCCATCCCTACATCCATCAACGCATATACGTCAACATCTGAAAAAAGAAAAAGTCCCTGTGGTGGAGATAATGGCGCAATGACCAGCCTCTAAAATAACAACATGGTGCACAACAACAACACTGTCCCATTTGGAGTGCAAGTGCCCCCGCACAATGGCCTAGTGTTTAGGGACCAGGGGCACAGGCGGGGCTCCCCACTGCCATCTAAGCTGTTAGACAAGCCGGAGAGAGAGGTCATAATCACAGTGCAAGCAGTGCTTCGCTTCCTGGTCCTCATGTAGATCCACTACGACGCTATCTCTTCGTCTTTCCCATCTGTGCGCTTGCACCTTATCTAACATAACATCCAAAATGTTACCTTAGTTGACTGCAGTGTGCGGTATGCGCAGAAGAGATGAGATGTTATGATTTGTACAGTGATGACATGTGGAGGTGGGCAGGTCGGGAGATGCAGGTTGAATGGAAACCTTACTAAGTTAAGCACTTTAATCTTTGTCTTTCCCTTCAATTTTGCCATCCTCCAAAAGCTGAAAGGGAAAATGTGCTTTAAAATTATCATACCAAATGTGTATGTAATGTATACCTGTTCTGCCTGCCTGCTCCTGTCAGCCTAAGGCAAATGGTCAACCTGAGCAAGCGTCGCTCTACAACGAGAGAAAAGGGCAGCTTTGAAAATCTGTTTTATGTGAAATCAGAAAGACAAGGTGACTGCATCCTGTGGAGCTGTGAAAAGGTGTTTTGAGTCAGGAAAGCCTCACTTCGTGATGCCTTTTTATGTGTTTGTTCTGCGTTGCAAGAATGATCCATTTGTTTCAAAGGGTTGTGATTGAATGTTGGAGCTTAAGCTTTCATGTTTGAGCACATGTACTTTTTTTCTGTGTGTGGGAGGTCTGAGGAGGAGGATTCAAGGATGAGTATTTTTTTTATATCCTGTAAAGGTGTAATTCATGCTATAAGAGAGAAAACATTTGGAGTAAGTGCATGTAGTATGAAAGGAGACTTGCACTTTTTGTTGCTTTCTGTCAAATATATTACAATGGTGGACGCTTATGTTAAACATGGCCAAAATTTCAAATGAGTTCAGCGGATGTACAGGTAATGATTAGAAGTCTACATCAGGCTTCAGACTGCTCCAAAGTTCCAGTTTGGGGCAGTTTTTCTACTCTTGGCTATGTATTATAATCACAGAGAGGGGGTTATCGTCAGTATAGTCATCTCAGGCACATCTCAGCCTGACCCACCTGTTGTCTAAAGCTTCTCTTTATGATGAGCAGCCAGTTAGAAGAACTTTGGCTAAAAGGTAGTAGGAATGGAGCTAAAATGACCCATAACTGAGTAGTTACACCGAGGTCCATTATAACAAAAATGTTGACTATTTTTGACAAGTTAATTGGAGGTGGGCCATATCGTATCATTCACAGTAATACCAGTAATTTTTATTTATTTATTTTTTTTTGCCTGGGAAAAAAAATTCTACCATGATATGCTAATTTCGTGGCGTAAACATGTCACCCCATTAGGCAGAGGATTATGCTCACGTGGGTCATGCAGTACAGAGTTAATAAAGCTGTGAAGTTGAAGGCAAACAAGGCTGGGAACGTTTTTTCTTTGTTGTATGTTTTGTATTTTGTCATATCGCGAAATTTATCGTTATCGTGAGAATACTCTGAAATATCATGTTTGGGCTATATCAACCATCCCTAAAGTTAATCATGAAAAGTTACTTTAGTACAGTCTAAGAATAAAAATATGGCAAAAAGCAAATGATTTCTGTAACTCAGCATCTGCTGTTTGTGCCTGCTTTCTTGCTATTAAAGCCGATGCCTCTTATTCGGATTTCCTCCCTAAGGCAGAAAGAGAAGATGCTACATTGTGGAGCTCTAGCATGACACACGTTGTCCACATTCCTTTCCTGTGACTCGAACTTAGTCAACTTGATTTGCATTTGACCCCATTACTATTAGCTAAGTCCTCCCCCAAAACCCCTTCAGGTCAGGGGCTTGACCTCTCAGGGTTGTGGAACTGAAGTGACTAGGCACTTTCTGAATTTCTCTTCAATTGGCTTGCTGCACAACCAACCTGCTCCCTCTGTGATGAAGTGGGGTCCAAAGGTCAGGGTTCACCAGTGGAAGAAGGGTATCTTGGGTCATCAGCAGTAGCCCCGGGCCCAGAGTAGCCTAAGGTTCGGCGCCACAGTGCTCACAGATTGGGGTGCCGTGGTCACTGGGTTAATACAAAAGTGGCCTGCAGGTCATTTGGCCGAGTTCTAATGCTAATACACGAGCTTGTCTTTGCTGTGTTGCCAAGGTGGGGGATTGATCCAGGATTTGGCGACTCCACTTGGTTACAGTTTTTAATCTGATTTTTTTTTTTTACAGCCTGACAGTCGTGGCTGTCCTCTAGCCATTCCTTTTTGGTTTCTTTTTGGTTTGTGTTGGAGAGCTTTTATATTTTTTGTGGGTATGTGAGACAAAAAAAAATTACACTTAATAACACTTAAAACCTAATAAAAACATAATAATAACCTGTAATTACACGGTTAGAGTGCATTTCTGTTTTTTTTTTTATTGCTATCTTTTAATTTTCCTCATAACGCACACATCTTTAGGGAGTGCATTCTAGCACATCCACAAGATTGGTGATTAGATTAGCCTTTAGCCGTCTCCTGATGTCAAACTGTAGAACAAAATTAGTTGTTTTGTTCTTATTCTTTGAAAATCTTGCGCTTTGCATTTTTCTAAACTTCTTCATCAATCAGTGATCTATGCCCTCCTTTATATGTAAACAATGTGCACGTGCTTGCTCTGCAAAGTGCATATTTGTGACCTTTATATGCGGTGACACCTGAAGTTGCCTGATAGACGATGTTTGGTGCTGCTCGAAGAAAATGTCAGCATTCACGTTCCAATTTAAGACGAGAAGATAACATGCACCCAGTCACTGTGCATGTATGCACAAGCACAATAGAAATGGCAGTAGCATTAATCATTTCCAGCAGTAACAATGGTAGTAGACTTAATGCACCTTTCCCTAAGTAGAAATTCAGTAAAAATGTGCCTGATCAGCAGATCCATGAAAGCACATAAATCCTGATTTTGCTTTATGTTGCTGCTGTTCTTTAAAAGGTCCTCTGTATGTTTAGATTCTCGATAAGTTAAGCACACAGAGAATAGCTCAGATGCCTAATGCTTTTAAATTTCATTATAGGTTAAAAGTACTTTGTGAGTCAAATTCAGAATGTAGGGATGCCAAGACCCTGAAACTCCACTACATCATGTATGTTGGATGCACATTTTCTTTTTTACTCTTGAAGGTTGCACGTTCTCGCTTTTCTAATGTGATACTAGCTCAGTAGCATAGAGACAGATATTTATTTCTCCATTTCTATTGTCTTTCCAGATGCATCCTTTGGGACTATGTAATAATAATGATGAAGAGGACCTATATGAGTATGGCTGGGTTGGCGTGGTGAAGCTGGAGCAGCCAGAGCTGGACCCCAGTTGTCTCACGGTGCTTGGAAAGGTAAAGAACTGCTTTTTTTATGTTTTCAAGTTGAAGTTGTGCCACCAGATTAGTTTCTGCATTTACTCACACAATTTGCCTTTTATTTCCCGCTGATGTACATCCAGTGCTTATCGTTTCAGAAAGTTAATATAGTGCAGCACCTTGCTCTTTACTGTGCTACTGCAGGTTTGTTGAACCATGCAATAAAATGGAAAATCAGCATTTCACAATGCACTTGAGTCACTTTGACACCGTAATTCATTATAAATTGGAAGCTAGCAATAGTCTTTGATAGTCAGAGCCCAAAAGAAAACACCTTGAATTTTGTCATCTTGGGGCACAAATATCTAATAATGTGATTACTATTTGCCTGAAATTACAGTAGATGGTCACCTGTCAACACGCAAGTAAAGGAAAGTTATTTTCCTTGCATTTGATGAAAATCCCTTTAAGGGGTATATCTTTGATATAGTGCAGTCACTGAGACAATTCATGGAGGGATGGTTTAGTTTTATTTTGCTTCTTACTTCCCATTGTGGTCAGAACAAGGGTGTAGGGATCCCTCCCCAATCCCCATCCTCCCGCCCTCCCTTCCTCCAGTGCCCAGACCCCTCCAGAGTCTCTGAGTGGTATTTTACCGTGCTTTAATTAAGTGTTCCTCTTAATGGAATGTACCAACATTCCCCAGAGGATGAAGTAAAGGGGGGGGGGGGGTGTCCATAGTCTCATTTATCCTGTACATTCCTGGTGACAGAAAGAGAGCAGCCATTCATAATTTCAGAAGCCTGCGTGCCATATAGACAATCCTAATGGTGCATTTTGTTTGATGATGGTTGCTAGCTGACATGCACTGAGACCTGAAAACTAATGTTATGCTCAGAACTCATTAGCTGGATTTCATTAGCTAAACGGTCCTTATCGAGGTGACATGTCCATGCTTGAGTTTCAGCAGCACAAATGGAAGAAATGCCACATGAATAATACATTTATACAGATGGTAAAACAGACATGTTTTCAGTCTGTCAGATTTTTAATGGCAGGTAGTAGGCTGTAGTACTAGTAGTACAAGCAAAAAACTGACAAGGTCACCAACATCAGTCTTTTTTCCTCCTGGTTTTCTACAAAGGCAAAGCTGAATCTGTGTTAGTCTTTTCTGTAAGCAAACAAATCATGTCCGTATCACTGGATCAGCAATGTAGTACAAGCAGGTGCATTTTAAGAAGGAAGAGAGTGATTCGGACCAAGGTTGATAGATTTTGTTCAGTCGTGCCCGTGAGCTTATTCCTTTATACCGTGTTTAAAACAAAAAAAATAAAAACGCAGCGAGAGAGACGGGATGAATGGAGGATACAGTATGCACCAGTGTCAGATTCAGATGCACAATGTTGTGGTTACACGGGATGTGTCTTAGCCAACTGAGCCACGGGGACACCCCAAGTTAGAGAAACCCACACCTTCCGCTCAGTGGACCAAAGCTGAGCGCTAATGAGCTGGCCGTTTTTTATACATTCTAGATCTGCTCTTTTGCTAAGGGACACTGTAGCGGTGATGGCAAGAACTTTGGCCTGTGACCTTTTGGCCTCTAGCCAGCCTCCCCAACTTCTAGGTCACTCTTGTTTCCTCTGTGTGTACTCAGCCAGGACTATAATTAGAGGAGGGAAAGCCCATTGTTGCATCTTGACAAACCCTCGCCTGGGGCCTGAACACAGCTGGGTGCTTTGCATTGGCACAAACACTTTTGCCAGGCGAGACAGTCGAGTGTTTGCCCCCTACCAGTCTGCTCCCTCTGCCCAGCCAGCCAGCCAGACCACCAGGCCGCTATGTGCCCAGCCCCATTCCGGATACGATGCCCACTCTTGCACACTCACCCCGCCTGGCCTGGCCGCATGCTCGGCAGCCCCCACCCTCCTCTCGCCCTACCAGACTGGCCCCTGACTGAACCCAAGTGTGCTTTACTGCCACTTTGCCACCAACAGTGTCAGGGTCTTGTCTGGTCAATTTAGATTCCACTCAATTACAGAAACCCAGCGAAAACACAAAGCAGTTGCAGGACCGAAAAAAAAAAAATAGTGTTTACTCTAATCCATGTCTAAATATAAAGTGTCTGGGAACACTAGGCCCCCAGCTGTGCTTCGGAGCTGATCAACACTTACTGGTGGGCATTCCCTCCTCTGTTTAGGGTTGGCTGAATTTGAGGAAGGGGCTTGCCTTGTCAGGTCCTTATTGGCTGCTGCATATGATCATTCCGACAGTTTTAAAAGCAACATCTGATCGAGAAAACATTTGTTGAGACCTGATGAATCCAACAGTAGGGACAGAATTTATTTGAACTAATAATCATTTCAGAGTTGATAAGCAGACTGATGTTCTAGTGCTATGCTAAATGTTTAGCGCTGTATAGTCTCTTTCTTGGTTTTGATTGTCTTCAGTTGGATCTACACAGGACATTGCTCCTCTGTGCTTTTGTGATTTGTCCTCGGTTATACAGCTAAGTGGCACAGGGATGTCGGGTTGAGCTCATTATTGTAGAGAAAACTGCTCTGACAAATAAAATAATCACACTAGAGGAAGACACAGGAAAAGGGGTCGGCCATTCCAGCCTCTGAAGTCCATGTGCAAACTTCACTAAAGTGCTGGCGTGTCATATATATGTACACAGTTTTTTCCTGCACTTCCTGTCTGGTTCCTGTGAGAGCTCCAGGACTATAAAACCTCTGACCTCAGTGTGCCACAGCAATAGAGCCCCTCCCCATAACAGCAAGGAAACCAAGAGCAAATCAGCTCTCACTGTGGTGTTTGATGTGTTCTTTATCAGATTTGGCTAGAAAGTGCAATTGTCTCATTTATAGTGTCCTATGTACGAAGGCCTGCCCTGTTGCTTTAACAGTGCCGTCTCTGTAACTCCAGCTTATCGACCCTCAGCTTTCTCTGGGGTGTTTGTAAATGTTGTAAATCATGCTTACAGCTCTGCACACATGTATCCTCTTTCATGTTGAACTATTTATTGCAGCCAGTTACATATTCTTAGCTGTCATTTCCTCCTTGCTGCTCGACTTTCTCAGAATTGACCTCCCTCCTGTCTTCGCTACACTGTCTGTTCACACACATTCACTGCGATTTTTGGCAGCTCCTCTGGAACATGAAATCATGCCACTGGCCTTTATTGGGGCCGCAGACCCGTCGGTGTCTTTGTTGCGGTGCCAGTGAGAGATCTCTTCTTCCAGTACCGCAGTGTGAGTCCAGTGCCCACTGGACTCACTCTCGGGGCGTTAGCATGCCGGCTTTCCTCGTTTCATCGCGCCCGAGTGTTCATGACATAAGTCCCCATCCTTGGAAGCCAGGATAGGGAGGGCAGAAGAGTTAGGCAACAAAATGAAGGTAAAGAGTTTGGAGACTTGGTGTGTCAAAGAGATGACCTGGGTGAATGTGTGTGTTTGGTAAGTGGGTGGTTGGGGTTTGCATTTAGCATGATATATATATATTTTTTATATATGCACATAAGTAGGAAAATGGAACCTGTCCTCCCACACAGCCCTGCTGCTTGTGAAAAGCAAAACTTTTTGGCTGGCATAGCATGTAAATCTCCCTGGTATGTGCTTGTTGTGTGTGGCCTGGTGCTGCCCTTAACCAGCTTGTCTCTGAACCATGATCAGTTCCACCTTAAACGCCAGCCAAAAACAACAGTTCATCGCAGCGGAGCGCGACTGGCCCTGAGATCGGCCGCTACAAAGCACTTAAAAATAACTAGAGCAACAAGAAAAGTTTCGAGACCTCTACTGACATATCCTCCCCGAAATAAAGCCAGCTACTTTAAAGTTTTTGCCAGAGGCATACCACCATAAAAAGTGTATCCTGTGTGGGCAGCTCTGTCTTTGACACACACACAAACTTCATCTTAAAACAGCAGTTTCTTTGGAACAATGTGAGCGGGCAGAGGAGTGTGTCTTTTTCTACTGTGGTCCTGAAGTTGGCACTGTGGGACAGCAGGCCAGAGCAAACAGCTGCTGAGTCTTAGTGCTAAGTGGCTCTTGGACTCTAACTGTGTCTGGCATCTCAGCCAGAGCTGCAGAGAGGGTGGTGTGTGTGTGTGTGTGTGTGTGTGTGTGTGTGTGTGAGAGAGAGAGAGAGAGACGGCGAGGAATGATCAGGATATGGAAAGTGCACGAGGGCTACAAGAATGATGTCCATCTGAAGAAAAGGGGAGAGACGGGATTAAAAAGAAAGACATGGCTACAGACAGATGAGTGTGATATTGCGGGCGACTGGCTCATAGCCTGTGGCCACGTTGGCCATCCTAGACACTATAGTTTTACACACTTTACTGTTAGAGGTCATCCCGAGGCCACAGCAGTGTCAGTAAGGTGTCATGCCGCAGGCCGTGTTGTAAAGAAGCTTACATGCTGCGTTGAACTGGCTGTATGCGGCCTTGTTTTCAGACTTTTTCATATGAATACTGTCTGATCAGTGGGTGTATTTGTGAATGTGTGCATGCTGTGGCTCATCCGCTGTTTATCAGTATGGACATGGAGACCTAATGGGCTGGCAGATCAGCTTGTGTTTTGATGAAGATGGCTGAATGACTCACTTTCTCTAATGATTCTCTTCTCACGCCATTTTTTTTTTTTTTTTGCCTTCTTCATTTCACTCCTGCTGTCATAGAAAAGCCCTTCGTGAACAGAAAGAAGGAAAATTGCTGCAGTTCTACGCTCCGCATTCTCCCGAGTGTTTTGTTAAATTGCAATTGATCTGCGACTTGCACAGGGACTGTTCGATAATGACGAAGCTTGTCTTTTGTTCAAAGTTTTTAAAAGAACACTTTTCTCAGAAGATCCATAAAGATGCATGATATCGATGAGGCAATTTTCCCCCTTGAGATTGTGCTAAAAATTACGGGGCTTATTTCTGTTCAGTTGAATACTGCAAACCGAAAGCCAGTCTTTTTGTTTAAATCAAAGCCGTTAACTCTGGCAACCCCAGTAT
This sequence comes from Tylochromis polylepis, assembly GCA_015107715.1. Classification (NCBI taxonomy): domain Eukaryota; kingdom Metazoa; phylum Chordata; class Actinopteri; order Cichliformes; family Cichlidae; genus Tylochromis; species Tylochromis polylepis. Next base: position 29,627 of record VVHJ01022774.1, read on the forward strand.
GAAAAAGAATTAAGTGCTAATATTCACAAACTTCTTAAACTTCTTGAGTTTTCAAATAACTTTAATTCACGCTGCCTCACTTTAGGAATCTGCTTCTTTTTTTTTGTCACTGAAACACGTTTTTTTTGTTGTTGTTGAATTCGACGGTTTGCAATTTTAAACAGTTCCCACACGTTTTAATGCAAATACAATTCTATCTCAGATTTCAAATGATTGAAATGATAGCCAGGCGATCACTCAGCATTTAGTGTTCTGTGCAGCCTCATTAGCTCTTAGAAACAAATCAAGAAGTCAGTGAAAGAAAGGTTCTAGATCTGAAACGAAATACTTGATGAACTGCTTGTTACCCTGATGGGGTAAAGTGCACACACTAACTCTTCATCTTTCTCTCCACCTGGTCCTTGCCCTAAGCACTCTGCACAAACACTTTCAAACGCGGCAGCGCGGAGGGAGGGATAGAAAGAGAAATTGAAAAAGAGAGGAGCAGCAGCAGGGAGAGAAGAAAGGGGGAGGGAAAAAAAATCTTGTCAAGCATGGAGCACTCAGGGGCCTGCCTCTCGGGTGCTTCTTTCATGTTTGTGTGCGCCTCAACTTGCTGATATTATCTTGGCCGCTCTTCCTGGTGGGGTGTCAGGAGAGGTTTCCACTGTGACCAGGCAGGAGCCTCTCTCTCCCTTTCCCCCTCTTATCTGTTTTTAGCCCCTTTTCAGACTCTTTCCCATTAGCCTGACGTCATCTGAACCTAGTGGATTTATATCTGAATGAGCCCCTGGGTCACTTTTCTGGAAAAGTCATGACCGCAGTCTTACAAGGTCTGAACACATTTTCTTTTTTTTAATATACATTATCTGCATATGAATATTCAGAATCTGCCAACATGGGATTTTTGGTGCTGAAAGCTTTTTGATTTCCAGTTGTAGTTTACCTGTAATCAGATTTTGGTTTTGTGCAGGTTCACGGTTGGAGAGCAAAGGAGAAGTTACACTTGCAGAAATGCAATCATCAAGCCGTCTGATATCGCTTAAAAATATACTAGCTTTTAATTGGCTTTTAAAGTTGATCTGCATTTGTAAACCTTGACCTTTGGATGAACTAGGAAGTCCTTAAGTCTCATATCTGCCCCAAAATATGAACCGTTGCCAATTCAGACTAAGGCGTCATACCTGGAAGCACAAGAAGAACAATCCCCCTTTGCAGGCTGTGGACGAGCAGCAGAGGCAGCACACGCAGCAAGAACCTGCTCTTAGTAATAATGGTGCAGAGAATGAAGTTTTGAAAGCATGCAAAACTGTGGTGACCCTTCAGAAGAGGCAAGAGTGACAATACAATGCACGCATGCCAAAAGACACGCACGTAAAATTTTGCTCACTCTCGTTGGAAAGTTGATTAAAGCTGTAAAGTAAAAAAAACCGACAAGCAAGCAGGCACTTTAGTGGACTGATGAAGCGAGCTGAGCTTTAAGTCTCCTCTCTAAAAAGGGCCTACGTCACATCACTTTCTGAAGACTGTATACTTTCCGAGCCTTTTTTTTTTTTTTTTTTTTTGTTTTCTTTCAAAATGC